>CM042143.1:126322488-126329988 GCA_023376005.1 Doryteuthis pealeii | reverse complement strand
GTATTAGAATAAAACAAACTATATATAGATATATAATACCAGTCATGTATTTATTAAAACTTGTTTTAAAAAACAATGAGGACTGTTTAATGTTGCATGTTCAAATTTTGAGTGCATTTATTATGTTGTGACGATTTTGGGTAATGTGACGTAAGCAGTGACGTATTTTTTGTTACAGACAAAAACCGGAAGCGAATCTCCATTATTAATATATAAACGTATGCTTTGCTTTAATAAAGTCTCAGATGACTGAGGAAGTCTGTGAATACAGACGAAACGTATCACCCTGTAACTTGTTTTGAGTTGATCATTTCTTGACCACTTTCCTTCTATCTACAGCATATCGTCGGATCCTAAACCCATCCACCCTTCCTTCATATATATATATATATATATATATATATATAATTGTGAAACATTATTGGCTTGCCGCGGTTTCAATCTTACGATCTCGTCAGGACCTTACATTTTACTGTAAGTAGGAATTACTACTATTTATCCTTAGTTTCTATTGTGTAAGTGGGTTCCGGAGGTGTGGCTAATGCCCGGTCCGTAAATCTATCAATGTTCTATCTTCTTCCTATGCTGTTTATTTCACTTTGTTTATCGAATCTAGTTTGTAAACTTGTATTTGAACTCTATTCCTCTTCCTGTTGATGTTTTCTGTCGTGTCTGATTTAATTCCATTTGTTTATCTGTTTCTATTTTCTTTTATTTCTGTATTATTTTTCTTTCAACTTAATTCTTATCACAGATGATAGCTTGTGTACATAGATAAAATTAAAAATAAAATATTTTTTGTCTGAGGCAAGAATGTGAATAGGTGTTTTTTTACTAATTTGGGTGTGCTGAATTCAAATTTATAAACAGTTTTGCTCTATCACCTCTAGTTTTATGTCTTTTGAATAGTATCATTTTAGTATACACAGAGTATATACGTGCTTATTTCAACAGTTGCAGCAGCTTATTACAGAGTAAACAGGATAGATAAAGAACATTGACGGAATAAATATACTTGGATGACACAATGTACACTATTCATAGTACCGCAGACAGTTAGAAATGTGTTTTATTAGATGATCTGCTGACTGCCAATGCACTACTGGCTGTTGATTGAGACGTGTTGACTACGCTTAACTGCCAAAATACGTCTTGATATATAGCTATATATATAATGTAATGCTATCACTTACATTTATTGCATAATAACTAAAAAAGAAGACATAAGTCACACAATATTAGAAATTAACCCTGAATGCATATACGCCTTTATGTACTGCATGTGTACAAGATGTACAATATGCATATCTAAAGAAAAAAACTCGAGGTGATGAGTAAAAACGGATTTCAAATCTGAATTCAGCACCCCAAATTAAGTTAAACAGCTATTTTTGTGCTTGCCTCAATTTCTTTGTAAACCAGTGTTATTAAAAAAACAACAACCCAAAACAATCTAATAATTTGTGTTAAGTTTTGATCTTTTAATTGCCAAACTTTTCTAGATAAAGTTGTTGCATTCCTCAACTTTACATTAGAGACGATTTGCAATTTAGATTCTGATTTTTTTGCATCCCAAGTAAAATCTAGTTAAATTTGGCTTCATTACATTCTATTTTATAATTCACTTATCAAAAATACGTGCCGAAAAAAATAAGGTGTTTGAGGGGACTGGGACGGATTAATGGTATTTCAGTTTATTTCAATGTGGGAAAATTGATTTGATATACGAGGAAATTGAGTTACAAGCAAAACGAATTAAACTAGTCAAGGCTCCATTGTATTCATATATATTTTAAATAGATCATTTTGATCAGGTCGTTTTTAAAGTAGCTCGAGTAAAATAATAAGATGTTGAATAACCCAATATTTTAGTTATACTTTATGTAATAGTGGAAATTAACTAGAATTAAGGATGACGTGTGAAAGGCTGACCTGTTGGCTTGTGATTGGTTGAAGAGTGTCAACAGTGATAAGATTGAAAGAGAGTGAAAAGTTTGCAGAGTCTAGCCAGGTGTCGGACGAAGAGTTTTGTCTACGTGGCGAGACAAGATGGCATCTCGTCTCAAAGAGCCATTTTTCCAACTTGGGTTTGAAGTAAAATACAAGAACTTTTTATAAAAACAACCATGTCTTGTATTCGTTAATTAAAAACTAAGCAACGATACGAGATATCCTCAAGACGATTCAAGTAGTTCAAGATCCCCGAAGAACAGCGAGAATACCATCCATCCCAACCACGAATCCAAAAAGAGACACTGAAAGAACCAGATACTTCGATCCAGAATACCAGACATAGACAAATCCAGCTATTCCGATCCAGAACAACAGACCTAACCAGATCCAGTCCAGATATAAGTAAAACAGTATAAGTATATGACAAATATTAAAATTTACATTTCTACACTAAATTGACCATACATATATTTCCAAATGGATCCGGACACGTCACATGTAGAGATCTACCTACAATTTCAATGTTACAGCTGGCATGCCCAAAAAGTGTGACAATCTCTGCTGAACTTAATGAGCCCTGATATTTCTACAGCGTTTGGGAATTACTGTCTTTATTAACAACACTAGCAAATATATGTACCCTCTGGGTGAAAGTATTTAAGTTTTAATGTAATAAAATATTATATTAAGTTAGAAAGGATACTGAAAATAAATAAGAATGCAGATAAAAAGGTTTGAAACAGAGGGAGGTATAATCGAAAAATAGAACAACTGAAACTTATTCTTCCATCACTCCTGTCTTTCATTGCTAAATTTACCTAATTTAACTATTTAGTTAAGATAGGAAGTAAAGAATAAAATTACAGTTATTTCTTCTTGTTAATGGATTTCTTTTAAGATTTATCACCGAGATTTTTGCTCATATTTATTAAGATAAAACCAAACCGTTAGAAATTATTAATACCAAGCACATATCTAGTAAAATCATGTGTTTAATATCCATATGCAAATTAGCCTTCAAGTTCACACTGTAAACCGCTATTTTGTTGTATATATAAATACAATTGCATGTTATTAGTCTGTAGATGTGGCCAACAGTATTAATAATGTAAAACAATTTTATCAATAATTGATATTTAAATAAAAAATAAAATCATGGAGAATGTGATGTAAATAACTAAGGGAATTGTGTTGTGAGTAGTGATATAGTTTCTTTTACAGACAGACAAACACACAATCTCCATTATAATAAGATTTCAAAAGTCGATTAAATGTTTTATTGCAGTCATCATTATTAGTCGGGGCTTATGTACCACTTCCTTTTTTGTGAAAGGAAAATACCGTTCAAAGAATTTTTAATTGTTGGGCTGGATTAACAGATTTGTTTATATTCATTAAATATCACTTAAAATTCAAATATTACACGCCAATAAAAATCTATTTCGCCAGTCAATTCATTTGGTAATGGATTCAAGATTTTCTTTTCTCTCCTTCTTCGAATCGGGATTTAATTTTCTTACGGAAGTCAATCTACTTGAAAAAAGGGCACTAGGGATAAATCTAAGCGTAAATATACACCTGTGTGTGCGTGGTTGCTTGTGTGTGTGTGTGTGTTGTGATGGTTAGTTATCTTTGTGTGTGTGTGTGTGTTTGTGTGTGTGTGTGTGAAAAGTGGTTGTTGAACTTTGTGTGTATGTGTATGTGGTGGTTTATCGTTGTGTGTGTGTGTGTGTATGTGTGGTTGTTTATGTTTGTGTGTGTGTGAGTGTGTGTATGTGTGTGTAGTTGTTTATCTTTGTGTGTGTGTGTATGTGAGAGAGAGAGAGAGAGAGAGAGTGGTTGTTTAACTTTATGTGTGTGTGTGTGTGAATGTGTGTGTGAATGTTTGTGTGTGTGTGTGTGTGTGTGTGTGAATATGTGTGTGAATGTGTGGTAGTATGTGTGTGTGTGGTTGTTTATCTTTGTGTGTGTGTGTATGTGTGAGAGAGAGAGAGTGGTTGTTTAACTTTATGTGTGTGTGTGTGTGAATGTGTGTGTGTTGAATGTGTGTGTGTGTGTGAATGTGTGTAGTATGTGTGTGTGTGGTTGTTTATCTTTGTTGTATGTGTGTGTGCGCGGTTATTTAAACTTTGTGTGTGTGTTTGCGTGGTTGTTTATCATTGTGCGTAAGTGCGTTTATGTATATGCGTAGTTGTTTAACTTTGTGAGTAGTGTGCGCGCGCGTGTGTGTGTGTGTGTGTGGTGTATGTGTGTATGTATGTAAATTGTATGTGTCAACTGACCCGAGGCGAAAGAAATACTTACTCGCGTTCGTTTAAATGATCTTATAAACCTAAAGAAGAAGAAAAAAAGTAAATAAATAAATTATAGACTTTTTGGCACTTGTGCTCTGTGTACATGTGGTGCTATTAAAAACCAAGTAGATGGCCCTTAAGAAATAAGAAGCCGGAACAAATTGGAGCCCCTAAAATCTTATTACGAACCAGGATACTCCTACAACTCTGACATATATATGCCAGAGATATGTGTGTGTGTGTGTGTGTGTTTGTGTGTGTGTGAAAATACATACATACACAGAGAGACAGACAGACTGAGACAACTCTGACATATACATGTCAGATTGTGTGTGTTTTTTTGCGTGTGTGCGTGTGTGTGTGTGTGTGTGTGTGCGGCGTGTGTGTGTGTGTGTGAGGGTACACACATACACAGACACACACACACAACTCTGACATATATATGTCAGAGTTGTGTATGTGGGTATCTGTGTGAAGATATATACATACACAGACACACATATGTGTGTACATACATAGACATATATGTATATATACATAGACACACATACACATACACGCACACACACACACACACACACACACACACATATATATAATATATATATATATATCTGTGTGTGTGTGTGTGTGTGCTTTTTGAAGAGAGGATGACTTAACGAAGAAGACAAAAAAAATCGAGCGTGTCACAATTTTGACTGTCGTAAAATGAAGTAACCGAATAAGTCGGAATAATGAATGAATATAAAAATGTGCTCAATACACATGTAGAGCTGGTTTATATATATATATATATATATATATATACATATATAAAGGGTGGCTTACCGGTGTCTTCTACGTTAAGTCATCCTCTCTTCAAAAAGCACACAGACACACACACACACACACACACACACACACACACACATATATATATCTTTGTGTGTGTATGTGTGTGTCTGTGTATGTATATATCTTCACACAGATATGCACATACACAACTCTGACATATATATATCAGAGTTGTGTGTGTGTGTCTGTTTATGTGTGTACCTTCACGCCAACTAAATGCGTAAACGCAACGCTCTCCTATATAAGGGATAAAGCACTCTATGACGGCCTTTACATACAAAGCGATGTGTGTATTAAAAGAGTTAAAATCCCATTCGCATTCTGTAGGTGATGACAGCCTGATGGTTAAGGTGACGTACTGACACTGAACCGATCGGATTTCAATCCCGGTTGTAGGTAGCTTACAAATGTCTAGACACACTGAAGAGACTTGATAAGTCGAAACACGTGTCTGCGGATGACTATATATATATATATATATATATATATAATAAGTTAAGAGTAAGGATATGAATCCGACGGTATAAGTATAGATGAAAGAATATGAAAATACACAATGCTGTTAAAATGAAAATATTTTATATATTAAATTAAAAAAAGCTCTGAAGATGATTTTTATTAATCGAAAAAATCGGATTTTAAAAACCAGCTCTGAAGATGAATTTTATAAATCGAAAATATTGTTCAATATTAACTATGAATATGATAAAAAATATTTTCATTTTAACAGCATTGCATGTTTACATATCTCTCTCTCTCTCTCTCTATATATATATATATATATATATATATATATATATATATAATATTATATATATATATATATATATATATATATATGAATCAAAGAATACTAGATATGAATTTATTTTAGCATTTATTTGCCTCTTAAATCTGATTTTTAATATTTTTTTTATTCAAGCACACACGCACATACACAAACACCCCCACTGTGTGTGTGTGTGTGTGTGTGTGTGTGTGCTTAAAATGGAATCTTTTGTAAGTCTATTTCTAAACATTTCAGTTCTTCGACAATTTCTTTTAAGAAAATTTATCCCATAAGCACCATATACATTTGGATTTGTTTCTGCAGTTGTTCCTTACTCATTTTTATATACTTATTCTCTCTAAATATATTTATTTACTTATATATACTCCATATATTTATACACTTATTTCTCTATATTTATATACTTATATATACTACATATATCTAACACTTATTTTCTCTATGTATTATTACTTATATATACTGCATATATCTATACACTTATTTTCTATAGTAGCTTCTTCTATGTATCTGGTTAGTTGGCTATCTATTGTATCTGGGTTGTTGTAATTGGATCTTCTATAAATCCGTCTCTGCTATCTGTCGATTCTGGATCTACTATCTGGGCTCCGGGTGGATTTCTTCTTGATCTTCTCTCTTGGGTCTTTTCCTGTCTTGGTATTTCTTCCGTCTTGGTCAGTTGTTTAGTTATCGATTAACGAACACAAGACTTTATCTTCTTTTTGGCGCCTTTATTTATTCTATAAACCTAAGTCAGAGAAATGCGCGTGTGAAATGTTCATTTGGATGAGAGATGCCATCTTGAATCCATCTCGTCTCATCACCTAATCAAAACTCATTTTTTAAAGTATATTTCTCATGTCGCTCTGTCCAATCAGATTCGAGGTGAGCAGGGCTAACATCTTGTCAATCAACTAATTACGTACTTTTCCATAAAACCGTTATTTTAATTATAACTACACTACAGTACATAATTGATAGGCAACCCATCAATTATATAACACAGTATAAAGTTTTTAAATACCATCCTTGGCCAGTTGAAATAGAGTTTAAAGAAAATCCTATGTTATGGAATCCTTTGGTGATCTTCTGGTATGCGTATAAATCCTATCCTGCGTATTGGTAAAGGTCCAGTGATTTAATCCTATGTTCGTCGTCCAAGAATGGTGCAGTAATTATGACCAGTAGGGTGGATTAAGTATTGTATCAGCCTCAGAGTACTGCCCGTGATTGGCCAAGGAATAGATCACATGATCTCGCCCAGTCTATAAGTACGAGCGAGGATCTAGCACACGCCTTATATATTAAAAATCTCAACATACAGTAAGTAAATCTTCTGATATGATAAGTAGTCATGTTTGTATTTATACTATCCCTCCACCATGAGTATCGTACATGGTGAATTCTTAAGCGGAGCGTTACTGGTTTGAATGCAGAGTTTTCCTTCGAGACAAGTTGCCTTACCAATGCTAAGGAACGCTATATGCCATACTATTTACCCCTTGTTGAGCCGGTTTATTTCAGTTGGTAGAACAGCCGCATAGGAATTGCAAGGTTTCTGGTTCGATACCGGTCCCCGTCAACTCAGTGTATGAGTAGCACAGAATGGTAATCTGATCTGTGCGGTAA
>CM042143.1:126282488-126314988 GCA_023376005.1 Doryteuthis pealeii | reverse complement strand
GTAATTGTTCCATTTTCCCTCCGTGTATGGAATCAAATACCTTGCAAAAATCACCGATTAGTAGCGTTGCTTCTAGATTCTTTGCTTGAATCTCTTCTAAGATCTGACGAATAGTTAGGATCTGAGAGGTTGTGGATCGATTTCTACAGAATCTGTTTTGGTTTTTCCTAAGGATTTTCTCTATTTCTGGTCGGATGCGATTAAGAAGAAGAGCATTATATATCTTAGCTGCAATAGCAGTAAGAGTTATACCTCTGGGTCTGTGTCAGTATCTCTGTCTCTAAAGTAAGTCTAATGAATAAGAGAATATCTACCTTTTATTATTATTTATTTGCTCTACTTTTTGTATTGACCACTTTAGTATATTTAACTTAAGCAACTCTTACAGTATTTTTAAAAAATTTCTTTTGGCCATTTCTATAGTACCATCTGATTAATTTCAGGAGGTGATGATGATTTAGTATTTTCTTTTTTTATATATTTTTTATCCACGCAGAAAGTTTGTATTGTATAATTACAAACTATAAAGTCGGGGTTAACTAGTGATATATATATATATATATATATATAGATAGATAGATAGATAGATAGATATTGAGCTGCAATAGAAATATGGATACATAGATTGAAATGGATATTGACAACCGGGTTAGCTCAGTCGGTAGGGCGTTCGGCTAGAAATCGCGAAGTTCCTAGTTCGATACCGGCCCTCGCCAACTCAGCGTATGAGTAACATAGGGGTCTGTGCGGTAAAGTAAGGAGCTGACGGTAGGTGTGGCGCTCCACTACAGACGCTAAAAAACTCCTTTGTCTAGCGCTAGTGAAAAGGGGATAGACTCCCTCGCTGATTGGCTGATACCGACTTTAGGCCACCCGACGACATTTTACTTTTATAGACGCGATATATATATATGTAAAGACATGATGAATCTGCTCGAGACATATCGAAACATTATGAGGTGAATATTAAGGGACAGTCATGTCTAAGCAGATCGATTGATATCATATCGATTGACTGATAGATTATTTTATATGTTATGAGAATTTGAAGAGTCCAACGTCATGCGTCAAAAAAGGGGCAAAGAGACGCGTCGGAAACAAGCGCAGACAGTCACTATTAGTTTTCATTTAGTAAGGAATTTACTCCATGCTACACGGCTTGGCGTTCGGCGGCCGGACGCCATTAAAACCCGTCTGTTTCAACAATTCTAATCGTTTCCTTTCTCACTCACACTCACCCCTTTTTTTTAATTAATCTCTCGTCTCCTCCTGTCATTTTCCCCCTCTTTCTACTTCTCCTGTCACTTTTCCCCCTCCTCCTCCGGTTACTTTTCTTCCTCTTCCTTCTCCCCATCTCCCTCTTCTCATTCTCTTTCCATCCATTCTTTTCTAGGATATTTTTGTTTTGGATGTTTCAAGGAACATTAGCCGTCCTTGACTAAAATGTCATCGCGGACCACCAATTCGGTATTTTTTGTAACGACCCTCAGGAATGTTACATGGATCCTGGGGGTCCATGTGAACCCCTTTTTAGAATCACTGTGGATCTCTTTTTAAAACCACTCGGTCCAGGCAACATCACTGGGGATCCACACAGAAATACCGAATTTGTGGTCCATGGTAATAATTTTTTCAAGGGTGGCCATCGTTACTTGAAACACCCAAAACAGAAATATCAAAGAAAAGAACCATAGGTTCTTAAAAGGGGTCCAAATAGACCCCATGGTCCATGTAACATTATTGGGGCTACAAACCGTCCGAATCGTCCAAGATGAAATGTAAAAACGTAAATCCTGACTATCTGGTGTTGATTATCCACCGAATTCTTATTTCTTTTAGGTGTGATCACCTCAGCTAAATAATGGATCATTCCATTTTATTATAAAGAAAGAACGGGAAGAAAAAGTACATGCTACATAGAATAAATATAATAATAAAGAAAGAAAGAAAGAGAGTAGGAAAAATATAGAGAGGGATGAGCGCGTGGAAGCGATAACGCTAATCTGTTTTAGTCAAACATAAGGAAAAAATGAAAAGAAGGAAGGAAGGAAAGAAAGAAAAAAAAGAGTGAGAGTGAGTTAAATCAAGATATTTATACTTTTTACATATTGAACTATTTGGCAATAGCTCTTAAGTAAACACATCAAACGTTGTAATAGTTACATTTTCATACTGTGGTATATTCAGAGGTACTGCTAGTGTAAAAATATTCATGTAGCTATGAAATTTTATACCAATCAAGAAGAAAAACAATTTACATTTGATTTAGTCGTGTTTTGTTTTTACTTATGAAAAGCTCGACATAGATTCGACTATTATTCATCTGGATGGAGCCAAATATATATATAAAAAATAGCTGAGTAGTATCAGTGACAAGGATTTACCGTATTTGACGGCATATAGGACACACCTTTTTCCAAAATTTTGGCTCAAAAAATTGCCCTGCGTCTTATGCATCGTAGGTGAAGTTTGAGACTTATTATTATAAATTTTATTATTATTATTATTTCCTGCTATTGAGATGTCTTGTGTATGCTTATTGCTTGCCTGTACTGCCAAATTGCTTTTATACAGCTATGTTTCTGCTTGTGTAATGCACACCTAGACTGTTTTCAACAATATATGCTTAAATACACTAAAAAAATTTTTTTCCTGAATCTGACCTACTGAAATGGAGGTGCATCTTATATGCCCGTGCATCTTATATGCCGTCAAATACGGTAATTGAATAAATCTGCATTTGTGAAAAAAAAGGCCGATCTTTAAATGGTTTATTATGAATTATTTACAAGTGAAAATAAATTCGTTATAGAATTTAATTGTTAAATAGTTTTATTCGCAATAATCTAGCCTTCCTTCAAAATAAAGCAGAATCATTTACTATTTCTTTAAATGTTGATACAGTTCTGTAGAGTAGAAATGGGGTGTCCCATTAAGTAATGGGGACTTCTACAGGGAGCATTAAACTAGACAATTTCCCTCCTCCAATAGTATATAAGAGCCTGGCTTTTAGAGGCTGGGTAACTCGTATTCACACTGAATACTGAAAAGTACTTTGTTGTTGTTACATCTTACAAATTCCTTTGCTTTTTTATAAGTGAAAAATATAAGATGCTTTTTTCTGTGAAATGGCTATGGTGGTAACAAAAATCAGAGGAAAGGGGGTCTTTGGGTTTAAAAGGTTGAGAACCACTGGTTTGTTTGGTTTGTTTTGTTTTGTTTTACGGCATATCAACCTCTGTGGGTCATTTAATGCCGACAAAGTTGTGAAATAAATTCATTCTTAATGCATAATACAATTTTGTTTATAAACTCATGTTTTTCTATTCAAACCATAGATGGGACCCTAACAGGTACTACCACTTCGGGTCTGAGTGAACCAGGGAGCAATGGTGATGAAGGGGTGCTCCACATTCCCCAAACCTACAGAACTGGAACCTCACCATCTGATAGAGTTTAACGTCATTCCCAGGACATGTAGACCCTCAGCCACCGCCTTCTAGCACCCATATGATAAGAAGGATTGGGGCTTGCCATAAGGGCAATAGGGTTGGGCCAATCATATAGGTGCTAGGGCTTGACGTGGCCAGCTGATTGATCGGAAGGGGCCTCTCCGACCGCCCGTCTAGCCCAAGAAAAGCCTAAAGTTGAATATTGCAAGTTATGCCAAGTCACCTGGGTTCTATCCTTAAGCATCACGGATCGCCACGCACGGCCAACAAGTGGCCCCATTGGGGGAGTCTTACCCCTCTATAGAGGTGCAGTCGGTGCATTCTAACGCCCCCCCCCAGCCGACAGGGCGGAGAACCACTGGTTTAGACAGTCTAATTCATTAAGTCTCAAATGAAAAGCAATCGGTTCTTAAGAGAGGAATTTTAAATCTGAGCGGAGGAATTTTAGCTAGGGAAGGAATTTCAGTAATATGTATAAGTCATGAGTATAATGTTGGAAAAATTACAAGATGGCAGTTTAAAATGGGACAGTGTATGAGAAACCTGAGGTCCTAAGGGGGGTGGGTAAGGAAGAGATTCGGAGAAGTACCGATTTAAGTGATGAGAATATTTGGAAATGTTTGCATAGTTTCGTACAAGGCCCGCCCTATCCGAGGTACTTTGAATACGCTGACTGTATCCCCTGCAGAAGGATACGACGCCCCCTCCAAAAAAGGGGTGTCCTGGGTATGACCTTAACCTGTATCAACGAGCTTACCACTCTCGGGGTGTTGAATACCTCTTCATTGCAATTACTCTCAGGTCTACTCTGGTAATACCTGCTAGCGTCTAGAAGTGGAGTCTAACCATCAAATGCAATTTAGTCGTATACACGGGACACCACTTTTTTGTGAGTGAGGTTATACAGTCAGCGTATTTGTAATAGGTAACTGAGTTACCTCCCCTACCCTTCTAATAACTATATAAACTGGTCAAAAATCTACCACTGTATTCTATGTAGAATAAAGCTTCTACAAGTCCGACCGTGTTTGTTTGCTTACTACCACAGTATTCTAAGTCCTACTGTTAAAATTTGATTATTCTGGCACATCAGTCTGATTACAGTAAAAGTTGTTACTCGGAGGTCACCCACTTAGTAATGTGCAAGCTCCCCATTGCTTAACTTTGGTGGTCTTTGATTTCCAAAAATACGGCATTACTTTACGAGTAGCCGAACATTACTTGAATCTGTATTATTTTACATTGTCTCTGTACAAACTCGAAAATCAAATATTATAGGGATAGGCAAAAAAAAAAAAAAAAAAAAAAAGAAGAAAAAAAAAAGGAAAAAAAAAGGAAGTCAATGAATAGGGGTTAGGAAGAAATAGAAATATGTGTTGTCGATCCGGGGTTGTTTTGTCACCCCCACCCCGTACCTTGAAAGCGACCCCCGCTAGATTTCCAGCTAATGCAAACACAGACTATTTGCAAACAAAACATTCACTGTAATAAAGCAAGTAATGGCTCTGTTCGTACTGTTGCTTTAATCCTCCTCTTTGTGTAATCAACGTCCTCCCACGTGTGCATATAAACGTGTATACATAAAAGTACGCGCAGGTGTAGCTGCATGCTAAGAGTACTGGCCTGAAGGCGTGAGAGGCGGTTATTTTCCTGACCTTCCACCAGGCCGGATTCACACAAGGACTTTTTTTAAAAACATGGATAGACACGCACAAACAAAAGATCAAGTAATGGCCATTGAATATAAAAAAAAAATTCATAGTCCCGTCGGTATTTCATCTTTGGGGAGCCTCAGGCACCGGGTAATAAACACGGCCCTGTCCCAGTCGAAAGGACATTTGCTACCTGGGGAGGACGATCTCCACGGAGCAAGCGATTTATTTTACCTCACTCATATGATCAGAAATCGAGGGCTCTTGAAAGGCGGTGAGCCAGTGAGCCTCCTTATCAAAATTATAACTAATACGACAACTCTTAATTCTAAATATCAGCATAAACTCACCCTCAAGTTAGATTTATTCTTTTATATCAAATAAGCTCAACATTGTCTGTCACAAGGTCTAAAAAAGTGTCTGGTTGGTTGGATTTTACGGCATGTCCAACCTAGTTGGGTTATTTTATGCCGAATAAATTTTTTATTCATTCTTCATGGGTAATAAATTTTTTAAATTCAACTTTTTAAACACATTACTTTTTCTATTTAACACATAGATGGGACCCTAAGATATACTACCACTTCGAGTCGGAGTGGACCTGGGAGTTATGGCAATGAAGGGGTACTCCACACTCCCCAGAGCTAATTAGCCACCGCATTCTAGCAAGTATGATAAATAAGATTATCACAAGAATTACAGGGTTGGAACAATCATATAGAAGCTAGGGCTTTATGTGACCAGCCGATTAATCGGAGGAGGTCTATCCAACCGCCTAAGTAAGGGCCAAAATTGAGTGTTGCATGTCATGGACTGCTCACCCACATTAATTTCGTCTTTAAGCATCACGGGCCGCCACCCACGGCCAACTGGACACCCCAAAAGTGGTATACCCAGTGAGAATCAAATCAGATTCATGCATTTCCTTTGGGCATTAGCGTGAAGAGAAATGCAGGATCTGAACTCGGCTCACCGATTCCTTATTCCTACGACGATAACCGTTACACCGTCACATTGAAAACAAAAATAAATTGCAACATCAATTTATAAGGGGTTTTACTTAACTCCTTGTCTACTTTAAGCCGCTCACAGCAGCTCTCCCACTACGCCCAATCAAATAACAAAAAGTGATGGTTAGTTTATTATAATTGAACAGAAGGACTCAAAATTACAATAATAGGACTTTATTTGAATAGAATGAGTTCTGAGTTAGATTGTATAGTTGTATTGAAGTATCCCCCCATACAGGTAAAAATACCACGAAAATTTGGTTCAGCTGTGGGGGAATTTGGTAGGCAAAGAGTTAAAGAGCAGGTTTAGCTCAGTTATAAGAGCATCCGTCTTCCTAATTCCCCCTCTCCCTCTCTCTTTCTTAGACAAAAATACATAAATGCACAGACATATATAGGTATTTACTAAGATTAGCTGAAATGTGGCAAAAGGTACATAAATATGAGGAGTCCAGTGAGAAACGAACTCACTAACTGTGGTCTGCCAATCTAGCCTGGTAACTATTACACCACGTGAGGTACCCATGGGCAAACATATATAGTTATTTATTAAGCTTAGTTTAGATTTAGCTTGAGAAGTATGGGGCATCCTGTGATGATCGAACTCACTAGCAGTGGTATGTTAATCGAGCTTGTTAACCATTACACCATGTGAGATGTCCAGTGTAGACACATAATTATTTCTAAGGCTTAACTTGGATTTGGCACAAGGTTAAAAGTATGGGACAGTCTGTTAGGATCGAACTCACAACCAATGATCTTAATAATCTAGCTCGCTAATCATTACACCACTTGGGGTGCCCAGTGTAGATAACTACAACGCGTGAAATGAAATCACTAATTAGGACTGTGCCTATTCTAGTAGTGACCACCCCAAGTGGAGTTTAACAGGTTTGAATTTAGAGTTTTCCTTCTCCTAGACTAATTACCTAACCAAGCTTAAAGAGGTCACGCTGCCCTACTATATACCCATAGCTGAAGAGAGAGTAGATGTATTCATACCTTTCTCAAGGGTATTAGTGCAGTGTGAAATGTAGCTTCGTCCGCACCTCCAACATATCCACCCCTTGACATATAATTATTTACTAAATTTTGCTCAGATGTGGCACAAAACCTGAAGTATAGGGTGCGCTGTGAGAATCGAACTAAGTACTAATTGTTTTCTCATTCTTTTTTTTGTTTTGTTTTGAGGGGGATGTCGCACCATTCTGTAGGGGACGCATTCAGAATATTCAAAGCACAAAAAATAAAAATAAATAAATAAAAAAGGGGTGTCCTGGGTATGACCATAAAGTATATATAAATGAGGTTACTGTTTATTCCTTCCCATTACTCCCAGGCCTACCCTGATATTACCTCTTAGGGCCCCATTTGAATATTTAACCCTTCCACGCGTACAGGATGCGAAACAAGGTCAATTTCTTAAGCGGAGTTTAACAGGTTTGAATTCAGAGTTTTCCTTCTACTAGACTGGTTTCCTAACCAAGGTTAAAGAGCCCAGTATGTTCTATTTTTTACCTATATATATTTTCCAACCCCTCCGCACGAGCAGGATGTGACACAAAGCCAATTTAAGCGGAGTTCAACAGGTTTGAATTCAGAGTTTTCCTTCTCCTAGACCGGTTACCTAACCAAGGTTAAAGAGCCCAGTCTACCCTGCTATTTATCCATAGCTGGAGGGAGTGTAGGATTCATACCTTTCCCAAGGGTATTAGCGCTAAGTGAAATGCAATTACCACATCCAGGAATTGAACTCGGGGCGACGAGTCCATTTCCCATGACTTTAACCATTACACCACGCTACTTTTTACCTATAGCTCGAGGGAGAATATGCAGATCCAAACCTTTCTCAAGGGGATCAGCACTATGTGAAATGCTAACAGTTTCATCCAGGATTTGAACTCGGGTCCATTTTCTACGACATGACGCGCCTCCATACAGCACAGGATAGACATATTCACACGCACACATACCACACTCGTGTATAAATAAAAAAATCAATGCACCGATTTAAGATATTTACAGACCCCAATATTAACCTGTTAGTGAAAAACTATCGCTCTTATTCGAGTAAAATATGCAGTAATAAAACAGTAGTACACACAAGGACAAAGCAGCACACGTGCACACCACAATGAAGGACATTAACATACATCGGACTGAACTTGTATTAATGGATGCAGACAAAATTACCCGCTCCTTATCGAATTCGCGCGTGCGCACTAAAACCTTATGTAAACATTACTTGTTTGTACGAGGGACACTAACTTCCGCTTATCTTGAACTTTTTTTTTATTTGCTCGTTTGAGTATGGCTGTTTTCCAAGAAGCAACCAGCAACCCTAGGCTTTCTGGCGTGCGAGCACAAACATAAAGGATTGGCTGGTTTTTGGTTTTTGGTTTGGTTTTGTTTCGTGCTGAATTATTTCTTGGACAGAGCGATTGATTCGGTTTTTTTCTGTCTGTACATTTGGCGTCGTAAGATTTCCTGTTGACTCTTTTGTTAAAGATAAAAAAGAAAAAGAAACAAGAAAAAGAAAAGGAAAGAATAGTCTATAGAAATCACGGAAAAGAAAAGAAGAAATTACTAGTTTATGGTTTATCTGTGGTCTATGGGTTATAAAATATACTAATTATTCACATATATACTATCACACACACATACCTATGTCAGAGGGTCAAGGCTAATATGCATGTCTCACAATACGTTGCTTGTTGCATGTATGTGGCCACGTGCCAAAGATGTGTGACTTACACACACACACACACACACACACAATCTCTCTATGCCTCTCTCCCTTTCTCTCTCCCTCACACATACTCTTTCACACACATTTATATATATATATATATATATTTAGTGACTACAACACACACACGCGCATACACACACACACTCTCTCTCTCTCTGTCACACCACACACACACACACACTCTCTCTCTCTGTCACACACACACACACACACACACTCTCTCTCTCTGTCACACACACACACACACACACTCTCTCTCTCTGTCACACACACACACACACACACACACACACACACACACACACATATATATATATATATAGAGAGAGAGAGAGAGAGACATACTTACATACATACATACAGACAGTTTAGACAGAAATTTATGTTAACCGATATAAAGAGAAAAAAAAAAGAGATTTATTCAAAACAACTGTTAGACTACACTATTATTCCAGCCTCAAATTAATCTTACTAATCAAGAGAGATTGTTCTCGTTCCCTTTTTCTATACCCAACTACATACGCTAATACACACACGCACATAATAGTAACATATCGATCTATCTATCTCATTCAGGCCGAAGCCCAACACATCATACCATTTGGGAATCAGACCGACTCCATGGACAAATTAAAGTCATTCCAAATCGAATCCAGCCCTGCAATCCTGAAATTTGGGATTACCAAGTTGAATTACAGCGATTGTTTTCGGCGATCTTTCAAGTGATTTTTTGCGACCATTTTTTTTTTTTCCATTAACAATTTTTAAAAGTTATGATCTTTTATGAATTTAAGAATAACTAAATTAATTGTCACTCTATTGGATAGCTTTAAGCGAGTATATAACCACACAACAAAATGCATAAACCTGCCCCTGAGAACGAAACGCATAAAATTCTCTGGACTTTGAGATACAGACGGAGCACCTTATCCCAGTCAGAAGACCAGATCTAATGTTGATTAACAAGAGAAAAAGAACTTGTCAGTTGTTTTTGCAGTCCCAGAAGATCATAGGATGAAAATGAAAGAAAACGAAAAGATAGACAAATTCCTGGATCTTGTTAGAGAATTGAAAAGAATGTGAAAGTGATACCACTTGTAGTCGGTACACTTGGAATGACCACCAAAAGTTTAGAAAACAGACTAGATGAACTGGAAATTAGAGGAAGAATTGAGACCATCTAGACAAAAGCATTGTTGAGATAGGCTAGTGTAAAGATTTTAAGTGCCATCCTTGGCCAGTTGAAATAGGGCTTAAAGAAAGTCCTATGTTATGGAATCCTTTGGTGATCCTTTAGTAAGTGTATAAGTCCTATCCTGCGTATTGGTAAAGGTCCAGTGATTTAATCCTATGTCCGTCGTCAAAGAATGCAGCAGTAATTATGACCAGTAGGGTCGGTTAAGTATTGTGTCAGCCTCAGAGTACTGCCCGTGATTGGCCAAGGGATAGATCACATAATCTCACCTAGTCTATAAGTAGGAGCGGGGATTTAGCACACACCTTATATCAGAATAACTCAACAGCTAGAATACTTTGGAGACCTGAGGAGAGTTGTCACTCGGACCTCAGTGAAAAAATACCAATTCAAACTGGTGTGGACAATTGGCAAGGAGTGAAATAATAATAATAATAATAATAATAATAATAATAATAATAATAGCACCTGAAAAAACCTGGATATGGTTAAGAAAAGGAAACTTCAGGAGAAAAACTGAATCACAAATAATTGCTGCACAAAACAATTCCATAAGAACAAATTACATCAAAGCAAAAATTGATGAGACACAAAATAACATCAAATGTAGAGTATGTAGTTACAAAGATGAGACCATAAACCATGTATTAAGGGAATACAGCAAACTCGTACAACGAGAATACAAATCTTGACACGACTGAATTGGAAAGGTTATCCACTGGAAATTATGTAAAAAAAGCTAAATGTTGACCATACAACAAAATGGTATATGCATAAACCAGAATCCGTTTTTGAGAATAAAACGCATAAAATTCTCTGGTATTTTGAGATTAAAATGGATCACCTTATAACGGCTAGAAACCAGACGTAGTATTGATTAACAATTATGCAAGAAATTAAATTTTCAACATATAACCAAATGGTGTATTCACAAAACTGAAGCTGTCCTGGAGAATGAGACGCAAAAGATTCTCTGGGAATTTTAGATACAGATGGATCCCCAAATGCCGGCTAGGAGACCAGGCCTAGTCTTAATCAATAATAATAAGAAAAGTTGACAGCGTGGATTTTGGAGCCCCAGCAGATCACAGAGTGAAAGTGAAAAAAAGCGAAAGACAAATATTTGTACCTTGCCAAAGAACTGTGGTAAAGATCGTACCAATCATTATTAGTGTCATTGGAACGGTCTTCAATTGTCTGGAAAAGAATCTGGGGGAATTGGAGATTAGAGGAAGAATTGTGACCACCCAAACTACGGCATTGGTAAGATCGGCTAGAATACTCAGAAGAGCCCTGGAGACCCGAGAAGGCTTGCTGTCACTCAGCCTCCAGTAGACCACCGGCTCAGCCGGGTGTGAAAAACTCTAATGAATAATAATAATAATAATAATAATAATAATAATAAAGACTTTTTCGTTGATTATTCTTTGTATGTCAGGTGAGCACAGAAGAAAAAGCAGAAAAAGATTTTAATGTGGTCGTCTTCATTATATTGACATAAAAGGTTCATTATTTACTCATTCATTCACTCGTCTTAGCGCCCCCATAGTGCCAGATTCATTAGATTAAATGTACAAAATGCCATCCATGGGGTTTCATTAGTCAAAATGAAAATCTCAGAAATTCAAAATGTCAACCTCTACCTTTCCACATCAGCCATTTATCTCGTTCGTTTTTGTTTTTGCTGTTTTTTTGAAAATTTTCTGTTTTTTTTTTTCGAAATTGTCATTTATTTTCTTTCCTTCTTTCTTTTTCTTTCTTTCTTTCTTTCTTTTTTCCTTTCCTTTTTTTTCTTATTGCTTCTTTCTTTCTTTCTTTTTCCTTCTGTCCAACTTTTCTTTCTTTCTTTCTTTCTTATCAAGTCTTTCTTTCTTTCTTTCTTTCTTATCTAGTCTTTCTTTCTTTCTTTCTTTTTTTTCTTTCTTTCTTATCCAAACTTTCTTTCTTTCTTTCTTTATCCAACTTTCTTTCTTTCTTTATTATCCAACCTTTCTTTCTTTCTTTCTTATCCAACCTTTCTTTCTTTCTTTCTTTCTTTCTTATCCAACCTTTCTTTCTTTCTTTCTTTCTTTCTTATCTTTTCTTTCTTTTCTTTCTTTTTTCTTTCTTTTCTTTCTCTTTCTTTTTGTTTGTTTGTTTATTTATTTGTCTTTCCGTATCTATTATTTGCTCGCAGATGCTAATCTAGTTTGCCCTAAACTGTCCCCAGAGTCACTTTTTTTTGTGTTCCCGCTACCCAAGTCCCACGGATTTTTTTAGGGGGTGAGCAATGTCGGACGTTGTCGGTGATTTTAAGTTGATGCGATTTTTTTAAACAGTCTGTCCGGTCTAAATTCTATTATCATAATGACATTGATTAACTTTTGCCAAATAAACAGCGGGGGTGGGGGGAAAGATTAATAGAAATATAGATAAGAAACCTACACACACACACACACATATATATATATATATATATATATAAACAACACCCACATACTTATATACGTTCAAAATGCATCCCGTTGTATTGAAATGATTAACAAGTTGGTCTACAACAAAATGGTGAAGTTATTATGAGTCCCCGACGCTTGTTAATTCTGTATATTGTTTCATATACGTATTAATCAAATTGTATCTATTCCTTTTCAGATTTAGACTTTCCTCGCACTCAATAAACCTGATGACGGCTCTTAACTTTGCTTCAGAGTCCTGATTGCCGAAATGCGTTTATGACACCGTTGAAGAAAATACAAGCGTGGACATCCCTGGTCCGTAACATTCTGTTGACTGTTCTTTAAACGACTTCTTCACTACAGATTTCACTTCCTCGTCTCTGGAATGTTTACCATTTCTTCGGCCTTATGAAAGAGGATTTGAGGCAAACAGATCTATTTGTAGATTGTACGCTTACAGGTTCGACTACTCTGGATCAGAGTGCAACTAGGAGTCATTGTAACCACTCCACAAACTCCAAAGATCCAAAACTTTTATACTTAAAATCCTGCTGCTCATAATTTAAATGAATTTTATATATTAATTTAGAATAAATGATGCATTATAAAATTCATTCGCTGATAAATCAATACTGAAAATTTCATTAAAATTGGATAATTCCTTGATTTTAGGGAAATCTTTTTTCCATGTTAAATTTATTTTGTAAACACGGATTTTACGCCATCTTTAAACAGCGTTTACAACCATACGCGTTCGAAATTGACCAAAAAATAATTTTAAATATATTAAAAATAAATTACATGTGTAATATTATTTTGCTCTTTTTACTGATGCTTATTATGTTACTACTTTCAACTTGGACAAACATTTAACCTTAAATAATCGATTTAATTAATTTTAATTCTTTTTAAAATTCGATCAGCCGAAATTTTGGGTACCGAAATCATTTGTTGTTTAGACTCTTATCTTTATAGAAAAAATTGAAAATCGTTTTTAATCGGTTCCTTTTTTCAGATTTCAAAATGAAATAGTGATGGGGACCTCGTAAAAAATATTCCATATAATATATTTTAGGAAAAACTATTTTTATCATAATTTCATCAAAATTCTATTTAATTGATTTTAATTCGTTTTTAAAATGAAAAGCAGCCGAAGTTTGGGGTATAGCTCGTGTGTATATATCTACATATATATACATAAAAGGATGTCAACGAGTAAATTACTGAGACTGAGTAATACACATACGCACTGTATGTGTGTGTACGTGCAGGCTCAAAAGTGTGTGAGTGTGTGTGTGTGTGTGAGAGAGAGAGAGACAGACAGACAGTTATGGATGGGGCGGAAAGGAATCAGCTGGGTTTGTATGTGGTATTTTCTAAGTAGACTGAATCATTTTCTGAAATTTTTTTTTTCATGAATATTTTTTGATGAATAAAACAAGAAATATTCTATCCTTTGGGTTTTAAGGTTTTTCATGAATAATATATATTGATTATTTTCAATGACGAATACAGTGTTGATAAAAAGTAATTTAAGTTTGACGCATTTATTTTGTTAGAAATGGCAGAAAAAAGTATAAGCTCCCCACTCCAGGATTTTGTCCATCTCTATCGTCTCAATTCTAAAAATGCGAATTATGATACTTCAATCCTTCCTAAATAGAAGCACCAGCTTCAATATGTACGGCATTAACAAGGCGTACGAAACAGATCCACAAGTCATATATATATATATATATATATATATATATATATATATATATGAAGATAAATACAGAGAATTTCTTATAATTAATCACGACAAGCAACTCGGCGAATATCGCATGCGACGTGCAGAACACTGGACGGCTGTTTCGACCTATATTAGTGTTCCACTGGGTTCCGCACGCAGTATTCGCCGAGTTTGCTTGTCTTGATTATTTAATTATATCAATTTCTCTCTGTGTATCTTTCTACATGTTGTTGAGACCATATATATATATATATATATATATATAGAGAGAGAGAGAGAAACATAGGGAGGAATTCATTATAATTAAATAATCACGACAAGCAATCTCATCAGCCATATATACCATGATCTCCCCTCGACAGAGATCGAACCAGCGATGTAGCAGTGTCCTCTGTCGGTTGTGGATGCAACTACAAGACACAATAGGTTATGCAGTGGTGCATATACCATTGACATGTTGATTTGGCGAGTTTCGTGTGTGGCATGGGCCAGTGGCCTAGAGGTAGAGTCTCTGGCTCTGTGTTCTGTGATCGCTGGTTCGATCTCTGTTGGAGGGAGATCATGATATATACTTGCTGATGAGATATGCATATATAGGTATAGGATGGAATTTTAGGGTATAAAAATAGTAAAATAAAGTGAATAGAAAAAGGAAAAAAGAAAGGAGGAAAAACAAAACAGAGAAAAAGTAAAAGTGAAAAAAAGGTGTGAAGGAGAGAACAAAGGAGAGAAAGAAATAAAGAAGGTAAAAGGAAATAGGGCAGAAGAAATAGTTAAAAAGAGAAGGAAAGGAAATAACGAATGAAAAAGGAAGGAAAAAAGATGAAGGAAAATAAAATAAGGACAAATAGGGAAAAAGAGGGGGGGGGACAAAATTACAAAAAAAAAAAAGAAAGTAAGGAAAAAGTAATAGGGAAACAGAGAAGAGAAGGAAAGAAATAAAAAGAAAATAGGGAAAAAGAAATAGTGAAAAAGAGGTGGGAATGAAATAACGAAGGAGAGAAATAAAGAAAAATATATATTTTAAAAAGGGGAGGGGGAGAGAAGGGGGAAAGAGAAATAAATAGTGAATAGATAGTCCAAAAGATATGCATATATAGGGAAGGGGGGAACCTATAATTTAGGGAATAAACCCCCCCCCCAAAAAAAAAACCCAAAAACGAAAAGAGAATGAAAAAAAAAAAAGCAAAGAAGATGAGGTCCAGTGTAAAAGAAAGTGACAGAAGCGAAATTGGTTTTATTGCCAGAAGTGATTAATGAAGCCTTCCTTTTGGGAGGAGGGAAACCATCGGAGAGCAGGTTGGGGATAACAGGTGGGAGGGACTGCAGTAAAGGGAGAGGTGCATACACACACACACATACACAGCAAAAGGGTCCCACAGGCGTTCTCCCAAGCCCACAATAGCCCCCCAAACGCAGCCATGACATTTTCTACTGTCGCCATCTTTGTGTCGTCGGAAGGCGGCAAACGGGGTAAGTGGTGGTCACCATTTAGAGAAATGAGAAATTGATTTTACATTTCGGCTAGAAAATAGGGCGGTAGTTGTGAGGGTAACGATTTGAGCTTTGTGAACTGATTGGGGATGAAGCCATGGGATGGTTGCGGATGGTAGTATGGGTGACATGATGGACTTTCTTAATGAAGCAAGTAATTAGAATAAGACAGTCGGTTTTGGGGCGCGTGCTTTGTGGTTTATAATATGGTCATTAACCAAATGGTTCAAGTTCAAGCCTGTAAGCCGGTATCTAAGCAGTAGATTAGTCATCCACCTCCTCGGCATGGTTTCCTGGGTATGACGTTAAACTACATCTAACATTGCGAAGTTCCAATTCTAGAGCTTTGGGGGGTGTGTGGAGTACTCCTACATCGCCATTACTCCCAGGTTGACTCTGACTCTGAGTGGTAGTACCTGTTAGGATCCCATCTATGGCTTAAATAGAAAAATGAGTTTTAAAAATAGTTTTTTTTTTAAATTGAATGTCCATCAAGAATGATAATTTCGGAAAATATTTCTTTAATATTAAACCAAATTTCAGACCACCCTGTCGGCTAGGATTGAAGAATACACCGACTGCATCCCTGAAGAGTGGTACACCCCCCAAAGGGGCTGCCTGTTGGCCGTAGGTGGCGACCCGTGATGCTTAAGGACGGATTATTGGTGACTGAGCAGGCCATCACATGCAACAATCCTCTTTGGTCTTTACTTTGGCTAGACGAACGGTAGGGGCAGGCTTTCTCCGATCAATCGGCTGGTCATGTCAAGCCCTAGCTCCTACATGATTGTTCCAACCCCTTTGCCCTCATGGAAAGCCCCCCAAATTTTTATGATATATGTATTAAAAGGCAGTTGTTTATGATCTTAGTGTCCTGGGTATGACGTTAAACCCCATCTAATGGTGAAGTTCCAATTCTTAAACTCTGGGGTATGTGGAGTACCTCTTCATCGCCATTAATCTCAGGTCCACTCTGACCCGGATTGGTAATAGCTATTAGGGTCCTATCTATGGGTTAAATAGATGAAAAAGTATCAAAATGTGTTTGAAAAACTGAGTTTGACCCCCCCCCCAAAAAAAAAAACCTAACTAAAATTGATGAAACAAAACGTCTTTGACATAAAATAACCCATCAAGGGTTTACGTGTCAAAAAATCCAACCAACCAATCTTCTTGGCATGAGGTTAAAGAGAAATCGTCAAACTGAAAATAAAACCAACGATGCGGTTTCAAATTCTGATTGGTAGATTTTACTGCTGTTACAACTCTAGTGTAATAAACATTTCATATCGGTTATATAATGCGGAAATAGGAGAGGACGAGGAGATGGGCTCTTACTTGTTCTTAATTCGTCGCTGGCCTTCTTTCTTTGGGCTGATTTCTTTTTTTCTGGGCTGGTCGTCTGTTCTTATGTCTTGGTTAATAATTAAGAAAGACTTAATATTTTTCTTATTCTTTATTAAAAAAACCCACAGGGTTTTCTACCGCGGTGATTAGTTTGCATTCTGAAAGCAAAGGACCAATTCATCTGTTCCTTTCAACTAACGGCCAAAATCTGACTAACTCTAATTTCCGTTCTCACGCCTTCCTTTAGCCAATCAGCATTCAGGTTAGAAAATGTTAACTGACTCGTCAATCAATTATAACGGCTAACGGTAACTTTCCATTTACCATACCGTTATTTGAGTTTTAACTACACTTGCATTCATTCATATAGTACCCACAAATTATGTAACATTACCAAAAGAAAGAAAAAAATGGAAATTTTTGTACACCAACTTGAGCGATATTTTAGATTTTTAAGGCCATCCTTATAGATGAACAGTAGTGCTTTTATTTAACCCATAGCAAGGGTATGAGAGGGTTTAAACCTTTTCCAAGGGTATCAGTCCAAAAGTAAACGTAATAGCGCGACTGGAGTTCGAACTCGCTTACTAGGATGTCGGAGTTCAGCACATTAACCACTTCAATACGGGTTCTCCCTCTCATCTAATTTAGTTCTTTGCGGTGATGCCAGCGTCTTGTACCAGCAAGGGGAAGGTATGTTCAGAAATCAATAAAGATGTGGGATTGATTGATTGATTTTATCGACATGTCAACAAATGGCTCATGTAAAATGTGGGGATCAGCAGGTTTGAAGTCAGATCTTGGAGGCCAATTCCTTTTCATCCAATGCTTCTCTAAAACTCTACTGACCCACACTGGGATTTCATCTAAATGAGACACTGGACGTTTGGTTGACAAAGATATTCAATTTTACATTTTCTTTTTGTTATATGGTGAAGTTTTCATTAAACAAAAGTAACAAAAGCAATAATATTTTGTCTCTCACCAAATGCCAAATTATCACATGTTCCCTTGACCCACATCCATAAATTCCCAACACACTGCTTGCACACCTTGTAAGGGGCCCACAACTTGTCTCAATCGACACGTTTTAATTCAAAATATGCAAAATAGACTAGCTTCACAAATGCATTGATGTTTATTCTTTGACTGGAAATCTACCTAGTCACCAGATCAAAAAATCTCGTTCTTTTTCAATAAAACAATCAACGCAATCAGTTGACCAGTCCTATTATTTACAGACAAACAATACAATTTTGCTTATTTTGGGAGTAAGCTGTAGAGAAAAAAACTTGACGTGATAGAAGAAAATTGACTGCAGTTTTGAAGTGAGCATGCCAATATTAGTCTAAATCAAATGAGAAATCAAACTCAACAGAAATTATGTCCGAAATTTTCCCCCAGTTTAAATTGCAAACAGATCTGTTTTACCCGTGAAGTAATGGCTATGAAGGGTTATTATTACAGACTCTCCAAACCTTCAGAACTGAAATCTCACTATCAAATGCAACATAATGTGTTACTCAGGTCACTTTCGGGCGTCGTGTCGTAGTGTAATGGTTAGCAAGATAGACTTGTAGATCCATTACAACTGAATATTTTTTAACTTTCTAAAAACAATTTCTTTAACAAGAAATTTTCTCCTGACTATGACCTAAGGTCAAAACTAGTTGAGAAAAATAAACAACATAAAATAAATATTCCTGTTTGTCTTATTACTTTTTATTCATCTTATATATATATATATATATATATATATATATATAATTCAACAAATCTATTATATATAATTGCACACGTCTATTATATGTGTGTGTGTATGTGTGTGTAGGCAGTAATAGTAATACATTTTTTGTAACATAATAAATTCTCTAAGGTTATCAATTACATACTTTATATGGTAATTGTTGTTTAATTGATATAACAACATTGTGATAATAGGCTTAGATATGGTATTAATACATTGTATGATCTAAAATATCATCTTTAGAAATGATTAATGATTATGAATATAAGTATGCTTCATACTCTTCACCTTGTCACATTCTAACAGTTGTGAACGGGTTAGGTAAAAAGGGGGTCCCTTTGCGGTGTAAGGGTTAGTAAGCTAGTCTCGCAGTTCCATTACAACTAAATTATGAATTCGAACCCCCTTCGATGTCCCATACTTGCGACTTTGTGACATATCATATCCATGGCCAATCGGTTGGGTAAATACTTACTCAGGCTGGTTGGTTTGATTTTACGGCATGTCAACTCCTGCTGGGTTATTTTTATGCCGAAGGCTTTTTTTCAATTCTTTTCCGGTGGATATTAAAAGAAAATTAACTCAGGTTTAAACACGTTTTTCCACATTCATTTTGGGTCTTTAAGCCATAGATGAAACCCTAAAAGGTACTACCACTCTAGGTCAGAGTGTACTTGGGAGTAATGGTGATGATGTGGTACTCTACATTTCCCAGACCTCCAGAACTAGAACCTTACCAGTAGATGCAGTATAACGTCATACTCAGGATACTAAGAACCTCAGCCACTGACTTCTAGCACATATGATAAAAAGGGTTGGGGGGTTGTCATAAGCGTAATAGGGTTGGGACACACATATAGGTGCTAGGGCTTGATGTGATCAGCCGATTGATCATCTAGCCCAAGTAATGGCTAAAGTAGAGTGTTGCATGTCATGGACTGCTCTGCCACCAGGTTTTCGTACTTAAACGTCATGGGTAGCTGTTCATGTCCAACAAGTTTCCTTTTTGGAGGATTTTACCCCTCTGCAGAGGTGTGGTCGGTTTATTCTAAAGCCCCAGCCGACAGGGTGATATTACCCATGTATAGGGTTAGAAAATATACGAGGTGAACTGAAGTTTAGAAGAAGAATCGAAACCACCTAAGCACAAAGGGATTACAAGACTAGGCATGACTGGGTGAGAAAGGTGATCCACTGAGAATTGTGCAAGAGATTAACATTTGACTAAGCTACCAAATGTTATATACACAAGACAGAATCTATCATAGAAAATGAAATGCATATAATTCTTGGAACTCTAAGATACAAAGAGATCTCTGAATCCCGGTCAGAAGAACAGAGTTAGTATTGATTCACAAGAAAAAGAAAATCTTTCAACTGGTAGATTTTGCAGTCCCAGCAGTTCACAGGGTGAAGGTGAAAGAAAATGATAAAATAGATAAATACCTGGACATTGTCAGGGAATCGAAAAAAACAAAAGTAAACCCAAAACAAACTGTGTAATATTTGGATGAAAGTGATTGTAATTGGTGCCTTTGGAACTGTCCCCAAGAGTTTAGAAAAGAGACTGGAGGAATTGGAAATCAGAGGAAGAATCGAGTTCATTCAGACAACAATATTCTTAAGATACTCAGAATATTCCTGGGGGGCAATAGAGACATATTGTCGCTCAGACTCCAATGAAAGACCATCTACTTACGCAGGTGCGAAAAACTGACAAGGAGTAGAATAATAATAATAATAATAATAATAATTATTATTATTATTATAATTATTATTATTATTATTATTATTATCATTTCACTGTCTGACATAAGTTTCCTCATATCTCCAGGATTCTTCTGAGTATTCTAGCCGATTTCAACAATGCTGTTGTCTGGATCGTCTCCATTCTTCCTCTGATTTCCAGTTCCTCTAGTCTCCTTTCTAAGCTTTTGGGGTCTGTTCCCAGTGCACCAACTACAATCGGTCTCAGTCTCGGCCTCAGATTCCACATTATTATTATTATTATTATTATTATTATTATTAAGTGTTAACGCATGCCTTAGCCGGTGGTTCACTGGAGGCTGAGGGTCTACAAATCTCCTTAGGTCTCCTGGACTCTTCCAAGTATTCTAGCCGATTTTAACAGAGCTGTAGTTTGGATGGTCTCGATTCTTCCTCTGATTTCCAATTCATCCAATTTTTTCTCCAGAGCTTTGGGGCCGTTTCAAGGTTGAAAGGTTCTCTTCTTCTTGTCAATCAATACTAGGTCCGTTTCCTGGCCGGGATTAGGGATTAGGTGATCAGTCTGTACTCGAAGTCCAGAAAATTTCATGCGTCACATTCTCCAGGACAGGTTCAGGATTATTATTATTATTATTATTATTATTATTTATCTTGAGTAGATCAGGTAAGCAAACACGTAGATATTTCCAAAGAAAGAAAAAAAAAAGCATTCAGCGTGATAACTGGTGACCCTGGCCAGCACACGAAATCCATTGTAAAGGAATTTGATATATCTCCACTCAATATCTAAAAATAAAATGAAAGAGAAATAAAAGAAGAGAGAGAATGAAAAAATTGTATGGGCAAAGATAAATGGCAAGTCCGGACCGACTGACAGTGAACATGTCTCGGGTGCAGGTACAGATTCTAGGGACTTGTGGGACGGAAGTCTCCGGCCGGAAATAACATTGAGTAATGAGAACCGGAAAACTGCGACTGAGCTTTTTTTATGTGGTCGGTGCAAGGCTAAACGTACTTAGGGGGAAACTCGAAGACGCCATCTTATTTTTTGTATTTCTTCTTTCTTCTTCTTGTTGTATCTCTCTTTACTTAATTTTGATCGACGATTTCGTTCGTTTGTTACTTAGCATCATTTTACTTTTTATTTGTTACCTTTTTTCTTTCGTTATTGTCACTTTTTGAGGTAATAGGACTTTCTTCTCCATTGTCTCTTTATTTCCATTACTCATGTCCTTGACTGTTCAGTCAAAAAGACGAAAAATTCACTTATTTCTTTTTTTTTATAGATATCTTTGATTTTTAAATTTATCTTTTTTAATTTCTTTATTGTCATTTGTTGCTTCTTTTCTTTTTTGTTTTTCTTTTTCTTTTTCTGGTCTTTCAAATTTACTTCAAAGACCAAAATTCATTTATTCTTTTTTCTTCCATTTTTTTTTCATTTCCGCCTTTTCTTTTTAATATCTTTGTTTTTTTTTTTTAAATTATTCATCTTTTTTGTTTCTTTTATGTTTCTTTTTTCTGTTGTTTTTTAAAAATTTACTTCAAAGGCTAAAAATTCATATATTCTTTTTTCTTACGATTTTTTTTCATTCCCTCTTTTTTTCTTTTCTTTTCTTTAAAAAAAAATCTTTATTTTTTATAGATTCATTTATATTTTCTTAATACTTTATTATAATTTGTTGATTACTTTTCTTTTTTAATTTTTTTCTTTTCTGTTTTTCTTTTTTTGGGTGTTCTTCATATTTACTTAATAAAAATTGATCTATTCTTTTTTTCTTATGATTCTTTTCATTACCTCTTTTCTTTTCTTTTCTTTTTTAATATTCTTATTTCTTATATATTTATTCATCTTTTTCTATTGCCTTTATATCATTTGTTGTTCTTTTCTTTCCGTTTATATTTTTTTCTTTCCGTTTATATATTTTTTTCAAATTTACTTCAAAGGCCACAAATCAATTCATTCTTTTTTCTTGCTATTTTCTCTGATTCGTTTTTCATTCACTTTTTTTCTTTTTGTAAAATATGTTTCGTTTTTTACTCATTCATATTGTTATAATGTGTTTCTTCTTTTCTTTCTGTTTATAACTTTTGTGATACTTTCAAACTTATTTCAAAGACAAAAAATTCATTTATTGATTTTTTTAACAATTTTTTTTATTGCATCATTATCTTTTATTTTATATCTGTCTATAATTTTGATACTTTCAAATTTCTTTCAAAGACTAAAAATTCATTAATTCTTTTTTTTTTCATATAAATTTTCTTTGATTTGTTTTTTTATTCAGCCTTTCTTTTTTCTTTTTCCTTTTTTAAATATCTTTCACTTTTCTTTATCTTTCTTATTAACTCGTTACCATTTATTGGGTCTTTTCTTTCTGTCTATTAAAAAAAATGTTATGTTTCTATGATACTTTCAAATTCACTTTAAAGATATATAGATATATCTAATGTTTTGCCTTTAGCTAATTGAGAAACGATATTTGATTTCTCAGTAGCAGTTAAATCACTTTTGTGTCCCCATATTTGACGTATTTCAGGGGTCCTCGTTAATAATTTGACCGGCAAAAACATTTGTGGTTCTTTAGTTAAATGGCCACCAGAAGTTTGCACATGCGCAAAACGGAATGCTATTTACATATTCTGCGTATATAGATACTGAGAGGGCACCTCAAGCGATGAAATGGTTAACAAGCTAGATCTGCAGACTATTGTTAGTGAGTTCGATTCTCATTGGATGCCCTTGTGCTTCATCTAAGCTAAAGTTAGTAATTAACTATAGATATTACGAACATCCAGAGAAAATTTTGATATATTCCATCTGACATCATCATCAACATCATTATCATCATCATAATGTCACGTCAGTAGCACGGAAATCCATGACAATCTCTTGACAACCGTCCCCTATCATTCATTCAGTCTCCTATGCGCAGCATCCAGTATTCACACAGAGCTGGTCTACGCAGGTCTTTGCTGGACGACTCGCACTGGCATGTCCATGTTCTGGTTTCCATTGGAGGACGTCGCTTATGAGTTCGTTCTTGTTTCCCTAGCAGTGTCCAAGATGTCTTGTTCGTCTCACTCGGATGGTTAGTGTGATCGGGGGTGGGGGTGGTGTGTGTATGTACAGCTGCTTCCTTGTGGGGTGCTGTTTACACGATTTTTTGAAGATGGCACGCAGCATTCTTGTGCACCTCACATCTAGTTCATTCTTTAGGCGCTTCGTTAAGGTCCAAGTGGTGCAACCCTACAGTAACTACGACTTGGAAAAATTGTTGATTTAACTTGTCAGTGAATAAATGTTAAAAAATGTTCAAGCTCGTTAACAATTTGACACGGGGGGGGGCGTACATAAAAGAAAGATTCTGTATGTCTTTCTGTCTGTATGTTTGTTTGTTTATACAAAAACCGAATGAACGTCCTTTTATAAGCAAAGAACAATGTTGAAAATTACGCTTAATTCATTTTGCATTTGATTTAACCAGTATTCATTTCATTTTTTTAATTTTTTTTTTATTTGTGTGTTCGTATATTCTTTTAGTTCTTTCTACATTTCTTTTTCTTTTATCAAGTCTTCTATTGGTCAATTCTTTTCTACTTTCTTTCTTTTTATTTGTTTATCCATTCTTCTTTCTTCCTTTCTTCGTTCTTTAATTTCGATCTATTTATATTTTCCTTCTTTTTTTTATTGCCATTTTTTTCTTTCTCTCCTTCTTTCTTTCTTCTTTCTTTTTTCTATTTGACCTTTCTTTTTTTTTTTTTTTTTTTTCTTTATATCTGTTCTGTTCTGTTCTGTTCTTTCTTTCTTTCTTTCCTTTTCCTTTCTTCCTTTTTATTTGATCTCTCTTTCATACTTTGGTATTTGTTATTTTTTTTAGTTCTAATTGTTTTTTCTTTCTTTCTTTTTTTTCTTTCTTTTATGCTTGCTTTTATTTGTGATTCTTTCTTTTTTCTTTCTTTGCGTTCCGTTGTTTTCCTCTCGTTTTTTTCCCCAATACAATTATCCTGTTATCTTTTTTCCCGCCCCCCCCATCCCTAAATTTCACGCTTTGACATTGATTAATATCGGTAACGACGATAAGAACTCTTCTTTTCCAATTGATAAAGAAAGAAAGAAAGAAAAGAAGAAAATAATTCCTCCCTTTTTTTCTCTGCTAATTACTCCATCTTTTCTATAAGTGCGCAAATAATTCACTCCTCTCTCTCTCTCTCTTTCTCTCTCTCTCTCTCTCTCTATCAACGTTTTTCTCCTTTTTTTATTTTCCTTTTCATTAATCTTTTTTCAATGAATTACACTTCAATTTTTCTCATCTATCTCATTTTCTGTACCACACACGCACATGTAAAACAAAAGAATAAAAAAAAAAAAAAAAAAAAAAAAAAATTATTCATGAGAACAAAATACATTTTGCGGACCTTCTTTCTTATAATATATATATATAATTATTATATATATATATAATATATATTTAACTAGAAGCAGCTTCCGGCGTCGCCTGGGTAGAGGATATTAAAGAATCTCGCGATAATAATAATGGATCAGCGAGATTAACCAAAATATCCTCTACCCAGGCGACGCCGGGAAAGCTGCTTCTAGTTGTAAATATATATTATATATATTATATATCTATATTTAAGAAAGAAAGGAAGTCCGCAAATGTAATTTTGTTCTCAGAAATAATGTTTTTTTTTTTTTTTTTTTTTTTTTATTCTTTTTGTTTTAACATGTGCGTGTGTGGTACAGAAAATGAGATAGATGAGAAAAATTGAAGTGTAATTCATTGAAAAAGATTAATGAAAAGGAAAAAAAAAGGGAGAAAACGTTGTGATAGAGAGAGAGAGAGAGAGAGAAAAGAGACAGAGAGAGGAGTGAATTATTTGCGATACTTATAGAAAACGATGGATAATTAAGCAGAGAAAAAAAGGGAGGAATTATTTTCTTCTTTTTCTTTCTTTCTTTCTTTATCAAATTGGAAAAGAAGAGTTCTTATCGTCGTTACAGATATTAATCAATGTCAAAGCGTGAAATTTTAGGGATGGGGGGGGGGAAGAAAGATACAAGGATAATTTATTGGGGAAAAAAACGAGAGGAAAACAACGGAAACGCAAAGAAAGAAAGAAGAAAGAATCACAAATAAAAACAAGCATAAAGAAAGAAAAAAAGAAAGAAAGAAAAAACAATTAGAACTAAAAACAATAACAAATGACCAAAGTATGAAAGAGAGATCAAATAAAACGAAGAAAGGAAAAGGAAAGAAGAAGGAAAGAACAGAACAGAACAGACAGATATAAAGAAAAAAAAAAGAAAAAAAAGAAGTTAAATAGAAAAACGAAAGAAGAAAGAAAGAAGGAAGAAAAGAAAAAAATGCAAATAAAAAAAAGAAGGAAATATAAATAGATCGAATAATAGACTAAAGGAAGAAAGAAGAATGGATAAACAATAAAAAGAAAGAAAGTAGAAAAGAATTGACCAATAGAAGACTTATAAAGAAAAGAAATGTAGAAAGAACTAAAGAATATACGAACACACAAATAAAAAAAATTAAAAAAATGAAATGAATACTGGTAAATCAAATGCAAAATGAATTAAAGCGTAATTTCAACTTGTTCTTTGCTTATAAAAGGACGTTCATCGGTTTTGTATAAACAAACAACAACAGACGAAAGACATACAGAATCTTTCTTATGTACGGCCCCCCCCGTGTCATTGTAACAGAGCTTGAACATTTTTTACATTTATTCACTGACAAGTTAAATCAACATTTTTCCAAGTCGTAGTTACTGTAGGGTTGCACCACTTGACTTAAGAAGCGCCAAAAGAAAAACTAGATGTGAGGTGCACAAGAATGCTGCGTGCCATCTTCAAAAAATCGTGTAACAGCACCCCACAAGAGCAGCTGTCATACGACACACCACCCCACCCCCGATCCACTAAACCATCGGTGAGACGAACAAGACATCTTGGACACTGCTAGGGAAACAAGAACGAACTCATAGCGACGTCCTCCAATGGAAACCAGAACATGGGCATGCCAGTGCGTCGTCCAGCAAAGACCTGCGTAGACCAGCTCTGTGTGAATACTGGATGCTGCGCATAGGAGACTGAATGAAGATAGGGGACGGTTGTCAAGAGATTGTCAGGATTTCCTGTACTTGAATTATGATGATGATAATTGATGTTGATGTGATGTCAGATGGAATATATCAAAATTTTCTCTGGATGTTCGTAATATCTATAGTTATATTACTAACTTTAGCTTAGATGAGCACAAGGCATCCAATGATAATCGAACTCACTACAATTAGTCTGCAATCTAGCTTGTTAAGCCATTCATCGGAGGTGCCTCTCAGTATCTATATACGCAGAATATGTAAATAGCATTCCGTTTTGCGCATGTGCAACTTCTGGTGGCCATTTAACTAAAGAAGAAACAAATGTTTTGCCGGTCAAATTATTAACGAGGACCCTGAAATACGTCAAATATGGGGACACAAAAGTGATTTAACTGCTACTGAGAAATCAAATATCGTTTCTTAGCTAAAGGCAAAACATTAGATATATCTATATATCTTTAAAGTGAATTTGAAAGTATCATAGAAACATAACTTTTTTTAATGACAAAAGAAAAGACCCAATAAATGGAACGAGTAATAAGAAGATAAGAAAAGGAAAGATATTTAAAAAGGAAAAGAAAAAAGAAGGCTGAATAAAAACAAATAGAAAATTGATATGAAAAAAAAAAGAATTAAGAATTTAGTCTTTGAAAGAAATTTGAAAGTATCAAAATTATAGACAGATATAATTAAAAGTAATGATGCAATAAAAAAATTGTTAAAAAAATCAATAAATGAATTTTTTGTCTTTGAAATAAGTTGAAAGTATCACAAAAGTTATAAACAGAAAGAAAAGGAAGAAACACATTATAACAATATGATGAGTAAAAAACGAAACATATTACAAAAGAAAAAAAGTGAATGAAAAACGATCAGAGAAAATAGCAAGAAAAGAATGAATTATTGTGCCTTGAGTAAATTTGAAAAAATATATAAACGAAAGAAAAAAATAATAAGAACAACAAATGATATAAGGAATAGAAAGATGAATAAATATATAAAAAAAGAATATTAAAAAGAAAAGAAAAGAAAAAGGTATGAAAAGAATCATAAGAAAAAAAGAATAGATCAATTATTAAGTAAATATGAAGACACCAAAAAAGAAAAAAAAGAAAAAAAAAAAAAAAAGAAAAGTAATCAACAATTATAATAAGTATTAAGAAATATAATGAATCTATAAAAATAAAGTTTTTTTTTTAAAAAAAGAAAAGAAAAAGAGGGAAGAAAAAATCGTAAATAAAAAAAAATATATGAATTTTTAGCTTTGAATAAATTTTTAAAAAACAACAGAAAAAAGAAACATAAAAGAAACAAAAAGATGATAATTTAAAAAAAAACAAAGATATTTAAAAGAAAAGGGGAAATGAAAAAAAATGGAAAAAAAAGAATAAATGAATTTTGGTCTTTGAAGTAATTTGAAAGACCAGAAAAAGAAAAAGAAAAAAAAAAAGAAAAGAAGCAACAAATGAAAAAAGAAATAAAAAAGATAAATTAAAAATCAACGATATCTATAAAAAAAAAGAATAAGTGAATTTTTCGTCTTTTTGACTGACAGTCAAGGACATGAGTAATGGAAATAAAGAGCAATGGAGAAGAAAGTCCATTACCTCAAACGTGACAATAACGAAAGAAAAAAGGTAACAATAAAAGTAAAATGAATGCAAGTAACAAACGAAACGAATCGTCGATCAAAATTAAGTAAAGAGAATACACAAGAGAAGAAGAAGAAATACAAAAAATAAGTGGCGTTTCGAGTTTCCCCCAAACGTTTAGCCTTGCACCGACCACATAAAAAGCTCAGTCGCAGTTTTCCGGTTCTCATTACTCAATGTTATTTCCGGCGGAGACTTCCGTCCCACAAGTCCCTAGAATCTGTACCTGCACCCGAGAACATGTTCAGTCAGTCGTCCGGACTTGCCATTTATCTTTGCCCATACAATTTTCATTCTCTCTCTTCTTTTATTTCTCTTTCATTTTATTTTTCGATATGAAGTGGAGATATATCAAATTCTTTACAATGGATTTCGGTGGGCTGGCCAGGTCACCAAGTTATCACGCTGAATGCTTTTTTTTTTCTTTCTTTGGAAATACTCGTGTTGCTTACCTGATCTACTCAAGATAATAATAATAATAATAATAATAATAATAATCATGAACTGTCTGGAGATGTGACGCATGAAATTTTCTGGACTTCAGTAACAGACTGATCACCTAATCCTAATCCCGGCCAGGAAACGACCTAGTATGATTGACAAGAAGAAGGAACCTTTCACCCTTGAAACGGCCCCAAAGCTCTGGAGAAAAAATTTGGATGAATGGAAATCAGAGGAAGAATCGAACCATCAAACTAAAGCTCTGTTAAAATCGGCTAGAATACTTGGAAGAGTCCAGGAGACCTAAGGAGATTTGTAGACCCTCCAGCTCCAGTGAACACCGGCTAAGGCATGCGTTAACACTTAATAATAATAATAATATATAATAATAATAATGTGGAATCTGAGGCCGAGACTGAGACCGATTGTAGTTGGTGCACTGGGAACAGAACCCCAAAAGCTTAGAGGAGACTAGAGAACTGGAAATCAGAGAAGAATGGAGACGATCCAGACAACAGGCATTGTTGAATCGGCTAGAATACTCAGAAGAATCCTGGAGATATGAGGAAACTTATGTCGACAGTGAATGATAATAATAATAATAATAATAATAATTATAATATAATAATAATTATTATTATTATTATTATTATTATTCTACTCCTTGTCAGTTTTTCGCCACCTGCGTAAGTAGATGGTCTTTCATTGGAGTCTGAGCGGACAATATGTCTCTATTGCCCCCCAGGAATTTCTGAGTATCTTAAGATATTGTTGTCTGAATGAACTCGATTCTTCCTCTGATTTCCACAATTCGTTCCAGTCTCTTTTCTAAAACTCTTGGGAGCAGTTCCAAGGCACCAATTTACAATCACTTTCATCCAAATATTACACCAGTTTGTTGTGGGTTTACTTTTGTTTTTTTCGATTCCTGACAATGTCATGGTATTTATCTCCTTTTATCATTTTCTTCAGACTTCACCCTGTGAACTGCTGGACTGGCAAAATCTAGCCACGTTGAGATTTTCTTTTTCTTGTGAATCAATACTAATCTGTTCTTTCTGACCGGGATTTCAGTAGATCTCTTTGTATCTTAGAGTTCAAAGAATTATATGCATTTCATTTTCTATGATACGATTCTGTCTTGTGTATGATAGACTTTGTGTAGCTTAGTCAATGTTATCTCTTGCACAATTCTGCAGTTGGATGACCTTTCTCACCAGTCATGCCTAGTCTGTAATCCCTTTGTGCTTAGGTGGTTTCGATTTCTTCTCTAAACTTCAGTTCACCTCGTATATTTTCTAACCGCTATACATGGGTAATATCACCCTGTCGGCTGGGGCTTTAGAATAACCCGACCACACCTCTGCAGAGGGGTAAAATCCTCAAAAAGGAAACTTGTTGGAACATGAAACAGCTACCCATGACGTTTAAGTATGGCGAAAACCTGGGTGGCAGAGCAAGTTCCATGACATGCAACACTCTACCTTTAGGCCATTACTTGGGGCTAGAATATCATCGGCTGATCACATCAAGGCCCTAGCAACCTATATGTGTGTCCAACCCTATACGCTTATGACACCCCCCAACCTTTTTATCATATGTGCTAGAAGTTCAGTGCTGGAGGTTCTTAGTATCCTGAGTATGACGTTATTACTGCATCTACTTGGTAAGGTTCTAGTCTGGAGGTCTGGGAAAATGTAGATACCACATCAATCACCATTACTGCGCCAAAGTACACTCTGACCTAGAGTGGTAGTACCTTTTTAGGGTTTTCATCTATGGCTGTAAAGCACCCATAAATTGAATGTGGAAAAACGTGTTTTAAACCTGAGTTAATTTTCTTTTAATATCCACCGGAAAAGAATTGAAAAAAGCCTTCGGCATAAAAATAACCCAGCAGGAGTTGGACATGCCGTAAAATCAAACCAACAGCCTGAGTAAGTATTTACCCAACCGATTGGCCATGGATAGTGATATGTCACAAAGTCGCAAGTATGGGACATCGAAGGGGGGTTCGAATTCATAATTTAGTTGTAATGGAACTGCGAGACTAGCTTACTAACCCTTACACCGCAAAGGGGCCCCTTTTTACCTAACCCGTTCACAACTGTTAGAATGTGACAAGGTGAAGAGTATGAAGCATACTTATATTCATAATCATTAATCATTTCTAAAGATGATATTTTAGATCATACAATGTATTAAATACCATATCTAAGCCTATTATCACAATGTTGTTATATCAATTAAACAACAATTACCATATAAAGTATGTAATTGATAACCTTAGAGAATTTATTATGTTATCAAAAATGGTATTACTATTAACTGCCTACACACACATACACACAACACATATAATAGACGTGTGCAATTAATATATAATAGAATTTGTTGAATTATATATATATATATATATATATATATATATATAAGATGAATAAAAGTAATAGACAAACAGGAATATTTATTTTTGTTGTTTATTTTTCTCAACTAGTTTTGACCTTAGGTCATAGTCAGGAAAAATTTCTTGTTAAAGAAATTGTTTTTAGAAAGTTAAAAAATATTCAGTTGTAAATGGATCTACAAGTCTATCTTGCTAACCATTACACTACGACACGACGCCCGAAGTGACCTGAGTAACACATTATGTTGCATTTGATAGTGAGATTTCAGTTCTGAAGGTTTGGAGAGTCCTGTAATAATAACCCTTCATAGCCATTACTTCACGGGTAAAACAGATCTGTTTGCAATTTAAACTGGGGGAAAATTTCGCGACATAATTTCTGTTGAGTTTGATTTCTCATTTGATTTAGACTAATATTTGGCATGCTCACTTCAAACTGCAGTCAATTTTCTTCTATCACGTCAAGTTTTTTTCTCTACAGCTTACTCCCAAAATAAGCAAAATTGTATTGTTTGTCTGTAAATAATAGGACTGGTCAACTGATTGCGTGGATTGTTTTTATTGAAAAAGAACGAGATTTTTTGATCTGGTGACTAGGTAGATTTCCAGTCAAGAAAACATCAATGCATTTGTGAAGCTAGTCTATTTTGCATAATTTTGAATTAAACGTGTCGATTGAGACAAGTTGTGGGCCCTTACAAGGTGTGCAAGCAGTGTGTTGGGAATTTATGGATGTGGGTCAAGGGAACATGTGATAATTTGGCATTTGGTGAGAGACAAAATATTAATTGCTTTGTTACTTTTGTTTAATGAAAAACTTCACCATATAACAAAAAGAAAATGTAAAATTGAATATCTTTGTCAACCAAACGTCCAGTGTCTCATTTAGATGAAATCCCCGTGTGGGTAGTAGAGTTTTAGAGAAGCATTGGATGAAAAGGAATTGGCCTCCAAGATCTGACTTCAAACCTGCTGATCCCACATTTTACATGAGCCATTTGTTGACATGTCGATAAAAATCAATCAATCAATCCCACATCTTTATTTGATTTCTGAACATACCTTCCCCTTGCTGGTACAAGACGCTGGCATCACCGCAAAGAACTAAATTAGATGAGAGGGAGAACCCGTATTGAAGTGGTTAATGTGCTGAACTCCGACATCTAGTAAGCGAGTTCGAACTCCAGTCGCGCTATTACGTTTACTTTTGGACTGATACCCTTGGAAAAGGTTTAAACCCTCTCATACCCTTGCTATGGGTTAAATAAAAGCACTACTGTTCATCTATAAGGATGGCTTAAAAATCTAAAATATCGCTCAAGTTGGTGTAAAAAAATTTCGA
>CM042143.1:126232137-126282388 GCA_023376005.1 Doryteuthis pealeii | reverse complement strand
AGAGAGAGATGGTATGTGAATTGTTTCTACTGCTTAAGAGGCTTTCCGTTGAGTGTAGTTATGTCTCCTTTTTCTTTACAAACAGTATTCTCAGTTTTTATCCGGAGTTCACCTTATGGCCAATATTCTTTGCTGCCTTCTCCAGGCTATGCAGTAGTGACTCGGCCTGTGCCGGTGTATCTGCAAGAAGTGCCATGTCATCAGCAGTCGACATCTGTGACTGTTTGTGCGGGATATCGCCTGCTTCTTGCCTTTTTTTTAGTGTGAAGCCTTCTTCTTTTATGGTATCTAATGATGTTCGGAGTACATAGTCTGGACATATTATAGATATATATGGTGCTAATGTATCTCCTTGTAGGACTCCAGCGTCGATATCAAATAAATCTGTGTCGCCATCAGGTAAGCGTACCATTGCTTTAGTGTCCTTGTAGAGCATCATTATAGTGACAACTGTTTCTTTGGGGAGCCCGTATGCTAGTAGTAATTGTTCCATTTTCCCTCCGTGTATGGAATCAAATACCTTGCAAAAATCACCGATTAGTAGCGTTGCTTCTAGATTCTTTGCTTGAATCTCTTTTAAGATCCGACGAATAGTTAGGATCTGAGAGGTTGTGGATCGATTTCTACGGAATCCGTTTTCGTTTTTCCTTAGGATTTTCTCTATTTCTGGTCGGATGCGATTAAGAAGAAGAGCATTATATATCTTAGCTGCAATAGCAGTAAGAGTTATACCTCTGAGTCTGTGTCAGTGTCTCTGTCTCTAAAGTAAGTCTAATGAATCAGAGAATATCTACCTTTTATTATTATTTATTTGCTCTACTTTTTGTATTGACCACTTTAGTATATTTAACTTAAGCAACTCTTACAGTATTTTTAAAAATTTCTTTTGGCCATTTCTATAGTACCATCTGATTAATTTCAGGAGTTGATGATGATTTAGTATTTTCTTTTTTTATATATTTTTTATCCACGCAAAAAGTTTGTATTGTATAATTACAAACTATAAAGTCGGAGTTAACTAGTGATTTATATATATATATATATATATTAATTATAGTAATTATTAATTTTTTTCGTCCTACCTTGTGCAGACAGATCAGACCTAGGCACTCGCTTATTTTATTGGGCGAGTGTCTGGGGCCTGGTGTCACATAATGGGGATTTAAAAGAAGTAACATTTTTTTTTCTTTTCTTCTTTTCCCTAACCCCCCCCCTCATATATATACCCGTATGTATTTACAATTTGACTTTTAGTCGTCTCCGGCTGTAAAAACCTTGATGAGCAACCGGACGAAAGGGCCCTTGTTTTTATCAAATAAAACAATTTATTTATTTTTATTTTTCACTCTTTTCCTTCGTATCCACCTATATAGGTGATCATAATGATTACCCTTAAAGTATTATTTAAATTTGTTTGTACCAGAAATTTATTTATATATATATATATATATATATATATATTAATGAGTTGCAATAGAAATATGGATACATAGATTGAAATGGTTATTGACAACCGGGTTAGCTCAGTCGGTAGAGCGTTCGGTTAGAAATCACAAGGTTCCTAGTTCGATACCGGTCCTCGCCAACTCAGCGTATGAGTAGCACAGGGGTATGTGCGGTAAAGTAAGAAGCTGACGGTAGGTGTGGCGCTTCATCACAGACGCTAAAAATCTCCTTTGTCTAGCGCTAGTGAAAAGGAGATAGACTCCCTCGCTGATTGGCTGATACCGACTTTAGGCCACCCCGACGACATTTTACTTTTATAGACGCGATATATATATATGTAAAGACATGATGAATCTGCTCGAGACATATCGAAACATTATGAGGTGAATATTAAGGGACAGTCATGTTAAGCAGATCGATTGATATCATATCGATTGCCTGATAGATTATTTTATATGTTATGAGAATTTGAAAGTCCAACGTCATGCGTCAAAAAAGGGCAAAGAGACGCGTCGGAAACAAGCGCAGACAGTCACTATTAGTTTTCATTTTAGTAAGGAATTTACTCCATGCTACACGGTTTGGCGTTCGGCGGCCGGACGCCATTAAAACCCGTCTGTTTCAACAATTCTAATCGTTTCCTTTCTCACTCACACTCACCCCCTTTTTTTTTTAATTAATCTCTCGTCTCTCTGTCATTTTCCCCCTCTTTCTACTTCTCCTGTCACTTTTCCTCCTCCTCCGGTCACTTTTCTTCCTCTTCCTTCTCCCATCTCCGCGCTTCTCATTCTCTTTCCATCCAATCTTTTCTAGGATATTTTTGTTTTGGATGTTTCAAGGAACATTAGTCGTCCTTGACTAAAATGTCATCGCGGACCACCAATTCGGTATTTTTTGTAACGACCCTCAGGAATGTTACATGGATCCTGGGGGTCCATGTGAACCCCTTTTTAGAATCACTGTGGATCCCTTTTTAAAACCACTCGGTCCAGGCAACATCACTGGGGATCCACACAGAAATACCGAATTTGTGGTCCATGGTAATAATTTTTTCAAGGGTGGCCATCGTTCCTTGAAACACTCAAAACAGAAATATCAAATAAAAGAACCAGAGATTCTTAAAAGGGGTCCAAATAGACCCCCAGGGTCCATGTAACATTATTGGGGGGTACAAACCGTCCGAATTGTCCAAAAGGAAATGCAAAAACGTAAATCCTGACTATCTGGTGTTGATTATCCACCGAATTCTCATTTCTTTTAGGTGTGATCCCCTCAGCTAAATAATGGATCATTCCATTTTATTATAAAGAAAGAACGGGAAGAAAAAGTACATGCTACATAGAATAAATATAATAACAAAGAAAGAAAGAAAGAAAGAGGGTAGTGAAAAGATAGAGAGGGGTGAGCGCGTGGAAGTGATAACGCTAATCTGTTTCCGTCGAGCATAAGGAAAAGATGAAAAGAAGAAAAAAGAGTGAGAGTGAGTTAAATCAAGATATTTATACTTTTTACATATTGAACTATTTGCAATAGCTCTTACGTAAACACACCAAACGTTGTAATAATTAAATTATCATACTGTGGTATATTCAGAGGTACTGCAAGTGTAAAAATATTCATGTAGTTATGAAATTTTATACCAATCAAGAAAAAAAAAACACTTTACATTTGATTTAATCGTGTTTTGTTTTTACTTATCAAAATCTCGGCATAGATTCGACTATTATTCATCTCGATAGAGCCAAATATTAAAAAAAACAAACTAGCTGAGTAGTAACAAGGATTTACCGTATTTGAAGGCATATAGGACGCACTTTTTTCCAAAATGTTGGCTCAAAAAATTGCCCTGCATCCTATACATCGTAGGTGAAGTTTGAGACTTATTATTATTATTATTATTATTATTTCCTGCTATTGAGATGTCTTGTGTATGCTTATTGCTTGCCTGTACTGCCAAATTGCTTTTATACAGCTATGTTTCTGCTTGTGTAATGCACAGCTAGACTGATTTCAACAATATATGCTTAAATACACTAAAAACCTTTTTCCTGAATCTAACCTGCTGGAATGGGGGTGCGTCTTATATGCCCGTGCATCTTATATGCCGGAAAATACGGTAATTGAATAAATCTGCATTTGTGAAAAAAAAGGCCGATCTTTAAATGGTTTATTATGAAATATTTACAAGTGAAAATAAATTCGTTATAGAATTTAATTGTTAAATAGTCTTATTCGCAATAATTTAGTTTTCCTACAAAATAAAGCAGAATCATTTACTATTTCTTTAAATTTTGATATAGTTCTATAGAGTAGAAGTGTTATGTCCCATTAAGTAATTGGGGCATCTACAGGGAGCATTGAACTAGACAATTTACATCCTCCAATAGTATATAAGAGCCTGGCTTTTAGATGCCGTGGAACTCGTATTCACACTGAATGCTGAAAAGTATTTTACTGTAAATACTAATACTTTGTTGTTGTTACGTCTTACAAATCACTTTACTTTTTTTATTAGTGAAAAATATAAGATGTTTTTTTCTGTGAAATGGCTATGGTGGTAACAAAAATCAGAGGAAAGGGGGTCCATGGGTTAAAAAGGTTGTGAACCACTGGTTTGGTTTGTTTGGTTTGTTTTGTTTTACGGCATATCAACTTCTGTGGGTCATTTAATGCCGACAAAGTTGCGAAATACATTCATTCTTAATGCATAATACAATTTTGTTTATAAACTTATGTTTTTCTATTCAACCCATAGATGGGACCCTAACAGGTACTACCGCTCCGGGTCAGAGTGGACCAGGGAGCAATGGTGATGAAGGGGTACTCCACATTCCCCAAACCTCCAGAACTGGAACCTCACCATTAGGTAGAGTTTAACGTTATTCCCAGGACATGTAGACCCTCAGACACCGCCTTCTAGCACCCATAGGATAAGAAGGATTGGGGGTTGCCATAGGGTTGGGCCAATCATATAGGTACTAGGGCTTGACGTGGCCAGCCGATTGATCGGAGGTGGCCTCTCCGACCGCCCGTCTAGCCCAAGAAAAGCCTAAAGTTGAATATTGCAAGTCATGGCAAGCAACCTGTGTTCTATCCTTAAGCATCACGGGTCGCCACCCACAGCCAACAGGTGGTCCCATTGGGGGAGTCTTACCCCTCTGCAGAGGTGCAGTCGGTGCATTCTAACGCCCCAGCCGTCAGGGCGGAGAACCACTGGTTTAGACAGTGTAATACATTAAGTCTCAAATGAAAAGCAAGGTTCTTAAAAAAGGAATTTTGAATCAGAGCGGAGGAATTTTAGCTAGGGAAGGAATTTCAGTAATATGTATAAGTCATGAGTATAATGGTGGAAAAAATTACTAGACGGCAGTTTAAAATGGGACAGTGTATTAGAAACCTGAGGTCCTAAGGGGGGTGGGTAAGGAAGAGATTCGGAGAAGTACCGATTTAAGTGATGAGAATATTTGGAAATGTTTGCATAGTTTCGTACTGGGTCCGCCCTATCCGAGGTACTTTGAATACGCTGACTGTATCCCCTGCAGAAGGGTACGACGCCCCCTCCAAAAAAGGGGTGTCCTGGGTATGACCTTAACCTGTATCAACGAGCTTACCGCTCTGGGAGTGTTGAATACCCCTTCATTGCAATTACTCTCAGGTCTACTCTGGTAATACCTGCTAGCGTCTAGAAGTGGAGCATCACCATCATATGTAATTTAGTCATATACCCAGGACACCACTTTTTTGTGGGGGAGGCTATACAGTCAGCATATTCTAAACCCAACTGTTAAAATTTGATTATTCTGGCACATTAGTCTGATTAAAGTAAAAGTTGTTACTCGGAGGTCACCCACTTAGTAATGTGCAAGCTCCCCATTGCTTAACTTTGGTGGTCTTTGATTTCCAAAAATACGGCATTACTTTACGAGTAGCCAAACATTACTTGAATCTATATTATTTTACATTGTCTCTGTACAAACTCGAAAATCAAATATTATAGGGATAGGCAAAAAAAAAAAAAAAAGAAAAAAAGAAAAAAAAGAAAAAAAAGTAAAACAAAAAAAGGAAGTCAATGAATAGGGTTAGGAAGAAATAGAAATATGTGTTGTCGATCCGGGGTTGTTTTGTCACCCCACCCCGTACCTTGAAAGCGACCCCGCTAGATTTCCAGCTAATGCAAACACAGACTATTTGCAAACAAAACATTCACTGTAATAAAGCAAGTAATGGCTCTGTTCGTACTGTTGCTTTAATCCTCCTCTTTGTGTAATCAACGTCCTCCCACGTGTGCATATAAACGTGTATACATAAAAGTACGCACAGGTGTAGCTGCATGCTAAGAGTACTGGCCTGAAGGCGTGAGAGGCGGTTATTTTCCTGACCTTCCACCAGGCCGGATTCACACAAGGACTTTTTTTTAAACATGGATAGACACACAGAAACAAAAGAGTAAGTAATGGCCATTGCAAAAAATAAATAAATAAATAAATAAAATGCATAGTCCCATCGGTATTTCCTCTTTGGGGCGCCTCAGGCAACAGGCAATAAACATGACCCTGTCACAGTCGAAAGGACATTTGCTACCTAGGGAGGACGATCCCCACGGAGCAAGCGATTTATTTTACCCCACTCATCTGATCAGAAGTCTTGAATAAGGTAAGTATGAAAGCCAGTGAGCCTCCTTATCAAAATTATAACTAATACGACAACTCTTAATTCTAAATATCAACATAAACTCACCCTCAAGTTAGATTTTTCTTTTATATCAAATAAGCTCAACATTGTCTGGCACAAGGTCCAAAAAAGTGTCTGGTTGGTTGGATTTTACGGCATGTCAAACCTAGTTGGGTTATTTTATGCCGAAGAAATTTTTTATTCATTCTTCATGGGTAATAATTTTTTTAAATTCAACTTTTTAAACACATTACTTTTTCTATTTAACCAATAGATGGGACCCTAAGATGTACTACCACTTCGAGTCGGAGTGGACCTGGGAGTAATGGCAATGAAGGGGTACTTCACACTCCCCAGAGCTAATTAGCCACCGCATTCTAGCACGTATGATGAATAAGATTATCATAAGAATTACAGGGTTGGAACAATCATATAGAAACTAGGGCTTTATGTGACCAGCCGATTAATCGGAGGAGGTCTATCCAACCGCCTAAGTAAGGGCCAAAATTGAGTGTTGCATGTCATGGACTGCTCACGCACATGAATTTCGTCTTTAAGCATCACGGGCCGCCACCCACGGCCAACTGGACACCCCAAAAAGTGGTATACCCAGTGAGAATCAAATCAGATTCATGCATTTCCTTTGGGCATTAGCGTGAAGAGAAATGCAGGATTTGAACTCGGCTCACCGATTCCTTATTCCTACGACGATAACCGTTACACCGTCACATTGAAAACAAAAATAAAATTGCAACATCAATTTATAAGGGGTTTTACTTAACTCCTTGTCTACTTTAAGCCGCTCACAGCAGCTCTCCCACTACGCCCAATCAAATAACAAAAAGTGATGGTTAGTTTATTATAATTGAACAGAAGGACTCAAAATTACAATAATAGGACTTTATTTGAATAGAATGAGTTCTGAGTTAGATTGTATAGTTGTATTGAAGTATCCCCCTATACAGGTAAAAATACCACGAAAATTTGGTTCAGCTGTGGGGGAATTTGGTAGGCAAAGAGTTAAAGAGCCGGTTTAGCTCAGTCATAAGAGCATCCGTCTTCCTAACTCCCCCCTCTCCCTCTCTCTTTCTTAGACAAAAATACATAAATGCGCAGACATATATAGGTATTTACTAAGATTAGCTGAACTGTGGCAAAAGGTCAGAAATATGAGGAGCCCAGTGAGAAACGAACTCACTAACTGTGGTCTGCCAATCTAACCTGGTAACTATTACACCACGTGAGGTACCCATGTGCAAACATATATAGTTATTTATTAAGCTTAGTTTAGATTTAGCTTGAGACCAGAAGTATGGGGCATCCTGTGATGATCGAATTCACTAGCAGTGGTATGCTAATCGAGCTTGTTAACCATTACACCATGTGAGATGTTCAGTGTATACACATAATTATTTATAAGGCTTGGATTGGATTTGGCTCAAGGATAAAAGTATGGGACAGCCTGTTAGGATCGAACTCACTACCAATGATCTTCATAATCTAGCTCGCTAATCATTACACCACTTGGGGTGCCCAGTGTAGATAACTACAACGCGTGAAATGAAATCACTAATTAGGACTGTGTCTATTCTAGTAGTGACCACCCCAAGTGGAGTTTAATAGGTTTGAATTTAGAGTTTTCCTTCTCCTAGACTAATTACCTAACCAAGCTTAAAGAGGTCACGCTGCCCTACTATATACCCATAGCTGAAGAGAGAGTAGTTGTATTCATACCTTTCCCAAGGGTATTAGCGCAGTGTGAAATGTAGCTTCGTCCATGATTTGAACTCGGGTCGACGAGTCCATTTCCTACGACTCTAACCATTACACCACGCACCTCCAACATATCCACCCCTTGACATATAATTATTTACTAAATTTTGCTCAGATGTGGCACAAAACCTGAAGTATAGGGTGCGCTGTGAGAATCGAACTAAGTACTAATTGTTTTCTCATTCTTTTTTTTTTTTGTTTTGAGGGGGATGTCGCACCATTCTGCAGGGGACGCATTCAGAATATTCAAAGCACAAAAAATAAAAATAAATAAATAAAAAAGGGGTATCCTGGGTATGACCATAAACTATATATAAATGAGGTTACTGTTTATTCCTTCCAATTACTCCCAGGCCTACTCTGATATTACCTGTTAGGACTCCATTTGAATATTTAACAACCCTTCCACGCGTGCAGGACGCGAAACAAGGTCAATTTTTTAAGCGGGGTTTAACAGGTTTGAATTCAGAGTTTTCCTTCTACTAGACCGTTTGCCTAACCAAGGTTAAAGAGCCCAGTATGTTCTACTTTTTACCTATATATATTTCCCAACCCCTCCACACGAGCAGGATGTGACACAAAGTCAATTTAAGCGGAGTTCAACAGGTTTGAATTCAGAGTTTTCCTTCTCCTAGACCGGTTACCTAATCAAGGTTAAAGAGCCCAGTCTACCCTGCTATTTATCCATAGCTGGAGGGAGTGTAGGATTCATACCTTTCCCAAGGGTATTAGCGCTAAGTGAAATGCAATTACCACATCCAGGAATTGAACTCGGGGCGACGAGTCCATTTCTCATGACTTTAACCATTACACCACGCTACTTTTTACCTATAGCTCGAGAGAGAGTATGCAGATCCAAACCTTTCTCAAGGGGATTAGCACTATGTGAAATGCTAACAGCCTCATCCAGGATTTGAACTCGGGTCCATTTTCTACGACTCAAACCGTTACACGACGCGCCTCCATACAGCACAGGATAGACATATTCACACACACACATACCACACTCGTGTATAAATAAAAAATCAATGCACCGATTTAAGATATTTACAGACCCCAATATTAACCTGTTAGTGAAAAACTATCGCTCTTATTCGAGTAAAATATGCAGTGATAAAACAGTAGTACACACAAGGACAAAGCAGCACACGTGCACACCACAATGAAGGACATTAACATACATCGGACTGAACTTGTATTAATGGATGCAGACAAAATTACCCGCTCCTTATCGAATTCGCGCGTGCGCACTAAAGCCTTATGTAAACATTACTTGTTTGTACGAGGGACACTAACTTCCGCTTATCTTGAACTTTTTTTTATTTGCTCGTTTGAGTATGGCTGTTTTCCAAGAAGCAACCAGCAACCCTAGGCTTTCTGGCGTGCGAGCACAAACATAAAGGATTGGCTGGTTTTTGGTTTTTGGTTTGGTTTTGTTTCGTGCTGAATTATTTCTTGGACAGAGCGATTGATTCGGTTTTTTTCTGTCTGTACATTTGGCGTCGTAAGATTTCCTGTTGACTCTTTTGTTAAAGATAAAAAAGAAAAAGAAACAAGAAAAAGAAAAGGAAAGAATAGTCTATAGAAATCACGGAAAAGAAAAGAAGAAATTACTAGTTTATGGTTTATCTGTGGTCTATGGGTTATAAAATATACTAATTATTCACATATATACGATCACACACATACCTATGTCAGAGGGTCAAGGCTAATATGCATGTCTCACAATACGTTGCTTGTTGCATGTATGTGGCCACGTGCCAAAGATGTGTGACTTCCACACACACACACACAATCTCTCTATGCCTCTCTCCCTTTCTCTCTCTCTCACACATATTTTCTCACACACATTTATATATATATATATAGTCACTACAACACGCACACGCACATACACACACACACGCACACTCTCTCTCTGTCTCTCTCTGTCACACACACGCACAGATATATATATATATATATATATATATATATATATATATATAGATAGAGAGAGAGAGAGAGAGATACAGACAGACAAACAGACATAAATATATATTGATATAGAGAAAAAGTGATTTAGTCAAAACAACTTTTAGATTACACTATATATATGCCATAAAACAAACCAACACACACACACACACACTCACCTCTATATATATATATATATATATATATATATATATATATATATATATATAGAGAGAGAGAGAGAGAGAGAGACATACATATAGACATACATACATACAGACAGAAATTTATGTTAACCGATATAAAGAGAAAAAAAAGATTTATTCAAAACAACTGTTAGACTACACTATTATTCCAGCCTCAAATTAATCTTACTAATCAGGAGAGATTGTTCTCGTTCCCTTTTTCTATACCCAACTACATACGCTAATACAGACACGCACATAAAAGTAACATATCGATCTATCTCATTCAGGCTGTAACCCAATGCATCATACCATTTGGGAATCAGACCGACTCCATGGGCAAAATAAAATAATTCCAAATCAAATCCAGCCCTGCAATCCGGAAATTTAGGATTACAAAGTTGAATTACAGCGATCAAGTGATTTTTTGCGACCAATTTTTTTGTACAATAACAATTTTTATAAGTTATGATCTTTTATGAATTTAAGAATAACTAAATTAATTGTCACTCTATTGGATGGCTTTAAGCTAGTTTATAACCACACAGCAAAATGGTATATGCACAAACCTGCTCTTGAGAACGAAACGCATAAAATTCTCTGGACTTTGAGATACAGACGGAGCACCTTATCCCAGTCAGAAGACCAGACCGAATGTTGATTAACAAGAGAAAAAGAACTTTGATTTTACAGTCCCAGAAGATCATAGGATGAAGATAAAAGAAAACGAAAAGATAGACAAATTCCTGGATCTTGTTAGAGAATTGAAACGAATGTGGAATATGAGAGTGAAAGTGATACCACTTGTTGTTGGTTCACTTGGAATGGTCCCCAAAAGTTTAGAAAACAGACTAGATGAACTGGAAATTAGAGGAAGAATTGAGACCATCTAGACAAAAGCATTGTTGAGATAGACTAGTGTAAAGATTTTAAGTGCCATCCTTGGCCAGTTGAAATAGGGCTTAAAGAAAGTCCTATGTTATGGAATCCTTTGGTGATTCTTTGGTAAGAGTATAAGTCCTATCCTGCGTATTGATAAAGGTCCAGTGATTTAATCCTATGTCCGTCGTCCAAGAATTCAGCAGTAATTATGACCAGTAGGGTCGGTTAAGTATTGTATCAGCCTCAAAGTACTGCCAGTGATTGGCCAAGGGATAGATCACATGATCTCGCCTAGTCTATAAGTAAGAACGAGGATCTAGCACACACCTTATATCAGAATAACTCAACAGCTAGAAAACTTTGAAAAGTCCTGGAGACCTGAGGAGAGTTGTTGTCATTCAGACCTCAGTAAAAAAACACCAATTCAAACTGGTGTGTACAATTTGCAAGGAGTGAAATAATAATAATAATAATAATAATAATAGCAGCACATGAAAAAACTTGGAAATGGTTAAGAAAAGGAAATCCCAGGAGAAAAACTGAATCACAAATAATTGCTGCACAAAACAATGCCATAACAACAAATTACATCAAAGCAAAAATTGATGAGACACAAAATAACAGCAAATGTAGAGTGTGTTGGTTACAAAGATGAGACGATAAACCATGTATTAAGGGAATGCAGCAAACTCGTACAACGAGAATACAAATCTTGACACGACTGAATTGGAAAGGTTATCCACTGGGAATTATGTAAAAAAAGCTAAATGTTGACCATACAACAAAATGGTATATGCATAAACCAGAATCCGTTCTTGAGAATAAAACGCATGAAATTCTCTGGGATTTTGAGATTAAGATGGATCACCTTATACCAGCTAGAAACCAGAACTAGTATTGATTAACAATTATGCAAGAAATTAAATCTTCAACATATAACCAAATGGTGTATTCACAAAACTGAATCTGTCCTGGAGAATGAGATGCAAAACATTCTCTGGAAATTTTAGATACAGATGGATCTCCAAATGCCGGCTTGGAGACTAGGCCTAGTCTTAATCAATAATAATAAGAAAAGTTGACTTAGCGTGGATTTTGGAGTCCCAGCAGATCAGAGAGTGAAAGTGAAAGAAAGCGAAAGACAAATATTTGGACCTTGCCAAAGAACTGAGAAAACTGTGCAACATGAAGGTAAAGCTCGTACCAACCATTATTAGTGTCATTGGAACAGTCTTCAATTGTCTGGAAAAGAATCTGGGGGAATTGGAGATTAGAGGAAGAATTGTGACCACCCAAACTACGGCATTGGTAAGATCGGCTAGAATACTCAGAAGAGCCCTGGAGACATGAGAAGGCTTGCTGTCACTCAGCCTCCAGTAAACCACCGGCTCAGCCGGGGTGAAGCTAAAGGAAAATGAAAAAATGGACAAATACCTGGACCTTGCCAGAGAACTGGACTTGGAACGGTCCCAAAAGGATTGGAAAAGGGTTTGGAAAGTCTGAAAATCAGAGGAAGGATTGATACCACCCAGAACACTGCACTGCTGCAATCTGCCAGAATACTCAGAAGAGTCCTGGAGACTTGAGGAGACTTGCTGTCTCATTCCAGTGAAAGACCATCATCTAATGCTGATGTGAAAACTCAAAAAGAAGAAATAATAATAATAATAATAATAATAATAATAATAATAATAATTTGAAAACTCAAAAGGAGCAAATAATAATAATAAAGTCTTTTTCGTTGATTATTCTTTGTATGTCAGGTGAGCACAGAAGAAAAAGCAGAAAAAGATTTTAATGTGGTCGTCTTCATTATATTGACATAAAAGGTTCATTATTTACTCATTCATTCACTCGTCTTAGCGCCCCCTAGTGCCAGATTCATTAGATTAAATGTACAAAATGCAATCCATGGGGTTTCATTAGTCAAAATGAAAATCTCAGAAATTCAAAATGTCAACCTCTACCTTTCCACATCAGCCATTTATCTCGTTCGCTTTTTTTTTTTTTTTAATTTTTTTTTTTTTCGAAATGTCATTTATTTTCTTTCCTTCTTTCTTTTTCTTCTTTCTTTCTTTCTTTTTTCCTTTCCTTTTTTTTCTTATTGCTTCTTTCTTTCTTTCTTTTTTCTTTCTGTCCAACTTTTCTTTCTTCTTTCTTTCTTATCAAATCTTCTTTCTTTCTTACCTAGTCTTTCTTTCTTTCGTTCTTTCTTTCTTATCCAAACTTTCCTTCCTTCCTTCTTTCTTTCTTTCTTTCTTACCTAGTCGTTCTTCTTTCTTATCCAACTTTCCTTCCTTCCTTCTTTCTTTCTTATCTAAACTTTCTTCTTCCTTCTTTCTTTCTTTCTTTCTTATCCAACTTTCTTTCTTTCTTTTTATTTGTTTGTTTATTTGTCTTTCCGTATCTATTATTTGCTCGCAGATGCTAATCTAGTTTGCCTAAACTGTCCCCAGAGTCACTTTTTTTTTGTGTTTCCCGCTACCCAAGTCCACGGATTTTTTAGAGGGGGTGAGCAATGTCGGACGTTGTCGTGATTTTAAGTTGATGCGATTTTTTTTAACAGTCTGTCCGGTCTAAATTCTATTATCATAATGACATTGATTAACTTTTGCCAAATAAACAGCGGGGGGGGGGAGGAAAGATTAATAGAAATATAGATAAGAAACCTACCACACACACACACCACACACACCACACAGCACGCGCATAGAAACAACAACAACAACAACACACACACCACACACAACACACAGACACAGACACACACACACATTATATATATATATATATATATATTATATAATATATATAATATAACAAACACCCACATACTTAATATACGTTCAAATTGTATTGAAATGATTAACAAGTTGGTCTACAACAAAATGGTGAAGTTATTATGAGTCCCCGACGCTTGTTAATTCTGTATATTGTTTCATATACGTATTAATCACATTGTATCTATTCCTTTCCAGATTTAGACTTTCCTCGCACTCAATAAACCTGATGACGACTCTTAACTTTGCTTCAGAGTCCTGATTGCCGAAATGCGTTCATGACACCGTTGAAGAAAATACAAGCGTGGACATCCCTGGCCCGTAACATTCTGTTGACTGTTCTTTAAACGACTTCTTCACTACAGATTTCACTTCCTCGTCTCTGGAATGTTTACCATTTCTTCGGCCTTATGAAAGAGGATTTGAGGCAAACAGATCTATTTGTAGATTGTACGCTTACAGGTTCGACTACTCTGGATCAGAGTGCAACTAGGAGTCATTGTAACCACTCCACAAACTCCAAAGATCCAAAACTTTTATACTTAAAATCCTGCTGCTCATAATTTAAATGAATTTTATATATTAATTTAGAATAAATGATGCATTATAAAATTCATTCGCTGATAAATCAATACTGAAAATTTCATTAAAATCGGATAATTCCCTGATTTTAGGGAAATCTTTTTTCCATGTTAAATTTATTTTGTAAACACGGATTTTACGCCATCTTTAAACAGCGTTTACAACCAGAGCGCGTTCGAAATTGACCAAAAAATAATTTTAAATATATTAAAAATAAATTACATGTGTAATATTATTTTGCTCTTTTTACTGATGCTTATTATGTTATTACTTTCAACTTGAACAAAAATTTAACCTTAAATACTCGATTTAATTAATTTTAATTCTTTTTAAAATTCGATCAGCCGAAATTTTGGGTACCGAAATCATTTGTTGTTTAGACTCTTATCTTTATAGAAAAAATTGAAAATCGTTTTTAATCGGTTCCTTTTTTCAGATTTCAAAATGAAATAGTGGTGGGGACCTCGTAAAAAATATTCCATATAATATATTTTAGGAAAAACTATGTTTATCATAATTTCATCAAAATTCTATTTAATTGATTTTAATTCGTTTTTAAAATGAAAAGCAGCCGAAGTTTGGGGTATAGCTCGTGTGTATATATCTACATATATATACATAAAAGGATGTCAACGAGTAAATTACTGAGACTGAGTAATACACATACGCACTGTATGTGTGTGTACGTGCAGGCTCAAAAGTGTGTGAGTGTGTGTGTGTGTGTGTGAGAGAGAGAGAGAGACAGACAGACAGACAGTTATGGATGGGGCGGAAAGGAATCAGCTGGGTTTGTATGTGGTATTTTCTAAGTAGACTGAATCATTTTCTAAAATTTTTTTTTCATGAATATTTTTTGATGAATAAAACAAGAAATATTCTATCCTTTGGGTTTTAAGGTTTTTCATGAATAATATATATTGATTATTTTCAATGACGAATACAGTGTTGATAAAAAGTAATTTAAGTTTGACGCATTTATTTTGTTAGAAATGGCAGAAAAAAGTATAAGCTCCCCACTCCAGGATTTTGTCCATCTCTATCGTCTCAATTCTAAAAATGCGAATTATGATACTTCAATCCTTCCTAAATAGAAGGACCAGCTTCAATATGTACGGCATATTAACAATATATATATATATATATATATGTGAATGAAGATAAATACAGAGAATTTCTTATAATTAATCACGACAAGCAACTCGGCGAATATCGCATGCGACGTGCGGAACACTGGACGGCTGTTTCGACCTATATTAGTGTTCCACTGGGTTCCGCACGCAGTATTCGCCGAGTTTGCTTGTCTTGATTATTTAATTATATCAATTTCTCTCTGTGTATCTTTCTACATGTTGTTGAGACCATATATATATATATTATATATATTATATATAATATATATATATATATAGAGAGAGAGAGAGAGAGAGAGGAGAGAGAGAGAGAACATAGGGAGGAATTCATTATAATTAAATAATCACGACAAGCAATCTCATCAGCCATATATACCATGATCTCCCCTCGACAGAGATCGAACCAGCGATGTAGCCGTGTCCTCTGTCGGTTGTGGATGCAATTACAAGACACAATAGGTTATGCAGTGGTGCATATACCATTGACATGTTGATTTGGCGAGTTTCGTGTGTGGCATGGGCCAGTGGCCTAGAGGTAGAGTCTCTGGCTCTGTGTTCTGTGATCGCTGGTTCGATCTCTGTTGGAGGGAGATCATGATATATACTTGCTGATGAGATATGCATATATAGGTATAGGATGGAATTTTAGGGTATAAAAATAGTAAAATAAAGTGAATAGAAAAATGAAAAAAGAAAGGAGGAAAACAAAACAGAGAAAAAGTAAAAGTGAAAAAAGGTGTGAAGGAGAGAACGAAGGAGAGAAAGAAATAAAGAAGGTAAAAGGAAATAGGGTAGAAGAAATAGTTAAAAGAAAAAGGAAAGGAAAAGAAGGAAATAACGAATGAAAAAGGAAGGAAAAAGAATGAAGGAAAATAAAATAAGGACAAATAGGGAAAAAGAGGGGGGGGACAAAATTACAAAAAAAAGAAGTAAGGAAAAAGTAATAGGGAAACAGAGAAGAGAAGGAAAGAAAGAAAAAGAAAATAGGGAAAAAGAAATAGTGAAAAAGAGGTGGGAATGAAATAACGAAGGAGAGAAATAAAGAAAATATATATTTTAAAAAGGGGGAGGGGGAGAGAAGGGGGAAAGAGAATATAAATAGTGAATAGATAGTCAAAAGATATGCATATATATAGGGAAAGGGGGGGAACCTATAATTTAGGGAATAAAAAAAAAAACCAAAAACGAAAAGAGAATGAAAAAAAAAAAAAAAAAAAAAGCAAAGAAGATGAGGTCCAGTGTAAAAGAAAGTGACAGAAGCGAAATTGGTTTTATTGCAGAAGTGATTAATGAAGCCTTCCTTTTGGGAGGAGGGAAACCATCGGAGAGCAGGTTGGGATAACAGGTGGGAGGGCCTGCAGTAAAGGGAGAGGTGCATACACACACACAATACACAGCAAAAGGGTCCCACAGGCGTTCTCCCAAGCCCACAATAGCCCCCAAACGCAGCCATGACATTTCTACTGTCGCCATCTTTGTGTCGTCGGAAGGCGGCAAACGGGGTAAGTGGTGGTCACCATTTAGAGAAATGAGAAATTGATTTTACATTTCGGCTAGAAAATAGGGCGGTAGTTGTGAGGGTAACGATTTGAGCTTTGTGAACTGATTGGGGATGAAGCCATGGATGGTTGCGGATGGTAGTATGGGTGACATGATGGACTTTCTTAATGAAGCAAGTAATTAGAATAAGACAGTCGGTTTTGGCGCGCGTGCTTTGTGGTTTATAATATGGTCATTAACCAAATGGTTCAAGTTCAAGCCTGTAAGCCGGTATCTAAGCAGTAGATTAGTCATCCACCTCCTCGGCATGGTTTCTTGGGTATGACGTTAAACTACATCTAACATTGCGAAGTTCCAATTCTAGAGCTTTGGGGTGTGTGGAGTACTCCTACATCACCATTACTCCCAGGTTGACTCTGACTCTGAATGGTAGTACCTGTTAGGATCCCATCTATGGCTTAAATAGAAAAATGAGTTTTAAAAATAGTTTTTTTTAAAAATTGAATGTCCATCAAGAATGATAATTTCGGAAAATATTTCTTTAATATTAAACCAAATTTCAGACCACCCTGTCGGCTAGGATTGAAGAATACACCGACTGCATCCCTGAAGAGTGGTACGCCCCCCAAAGGGGATACCTGTTGGCCGTAGGTGGCGACCCGTGATGCTTAAGGACGGATTATTGGTGACTGAACAGGCCATCACATGCAACAATCCTCTTTGGTCTTTACTTTGGCTAGACGAACGGTAGGGGCAGGCTTTCTCCGATCAATCGGCTGGTCATGTCAAGCCCTAGCTCCTACATGATTGTTCCAACCCCTTTGCCCTCATGGAAAGCCCCCCAAATTTTTATGATATATGTATTAAAAGCAGTTGTTTATGATCTTAGTGTCCTGGGTATGACGTTAAACCGCATCTAATGGTGAAGTTCCAATTCTTAAACTCTGGGGTATGTGAAGTACCGCTTCATCGCGATTAATCTCAGGTCAACTCTGACCCGGATTGGTAATAGCTATTAGGGTCCCATCTATGGGTTAAATAGATGAAAAAGTATCAAAATGTGTTTGAAAAACTGAGTTTGAACCCCCCCCCAAAAAAAAAAAACCCAACTAAAATTGATGAAACAAAACGTCTTCGACATAAAATAACCCATCAAGGGTTGACGTGTCAAAAAATCCAACCAACCAATCTTCTTGGCATGAGGTTAAAGAGAAATCGTCAAACTGAAAATAAAACCAACGATGCGGTTTCAAATTCTGATTGGTAGATTTTACTGCTGTTACAACTCTAGTGTTATAAACATTTCATATCGGTTATATAATGCGGAAATAGGAGAGGACGAGGAGATGGGCTCTTACTTGTTCTTAATTCGTCGCTGGCCTTCTTTCTTTGGGCTGATTTCTTTTTTTCTGGGCTGGTCGTCTGTTCTTATGTCTTGGTTAATAATTAAGAAAGACTTAATATTTTTCTTATTCTTTATTAAAAAACCCACAGGGTTTTCTACCGCGGTGATTAGTTTGCATTCTGAAAGCAAAGGACCAATTCATCTGTTCCTTTCAACTAACGGCCAAAATCTGACTAACTCTAATTTCCGTTCTCACGCCTTTCTTTAGCCAATCACCATTCAGGTTAGAAAATGTTAACTGACTCGTCAATCAATTATAACGGCTAACGGTAACTTTCCATTTACCATACCGTTATTTGAGTTTTAACTACACTTGCATACATTCATATAGTACCCACGAATTATGTAACATTACCAAAAGAAAGAAAAAAATGGGAATTTTTGTACACCAACTTGAGCGATATTTTAGACTACCCATCATTTAATGTTATATCAACATTCGTGGGATTTTTCAGGCCATCCTTATAGACTAACAGTAGTGCTTTTATTTAACCCATAGCAAGGGTATGAGAGGATTTAAACCTTTTCCAAGGGTATCAGTCCGAAAGTGAACGTAATAGCGCGACTGGAATTCGAACTCGCTTACTAGGATGTCGGAGTTCAGCACATTAACCACTACAACACGGGTTCTCCCTCTCATCTAATTTAGTTCTTTGCATTGATGCCAGCATCGTGTACCAGCAAGGGGAAGGTATGTTCAGAAATCAATAAAGATGTGGGATTGATTGATTGATTTTATCGACATGTCAACAAATGGCTCATGTAGAATCTGGGGATCAACAGGTTTGAGATCAGATCTTGGAGGCCAATTCTTTTCCACCCAATGATTCTCTAAAGCTCTACTGCCCCAAACTGGGATTTCAGCAGAATGAGGCACTGGACGTTTGGTTGACAAGGATATTCAATTTTACTTTTGTTTTTTTTTTGTTATATGGTGGAGTTTTCATTAAACAAAAGTAACAGTCTGTGCTATGATATTTTGGCTCTCACCAAATCATAGGTATACCAAATGACAACTTAACACATGTTCCCTTGATCCACATCCATAAATTCTCAACACACTACTTGCACATCTTATAAGGGGCCCTCAACTTGTCTTAATCGACAGGTTTTACTTCAAAATATGAAAACTAGACTAACTTTATAAATGCATTGATGTTTATTCTTTGACTGGAAATCTACCTAGTCACCAGATCAAAAAAATTCCTTCCTTTTCAATAAAACAATCAACACAATCAGTTGACCAGTCCTGTTACTTACAGACAAATAATACAATTTTGCTTATTTTGGGAGTACGCTGTAAAGATAAAAAAAACTGACATGATAGAAGAAAATTGACTGCAGTTTTGAAGTGAGCATGCCAATATTAGTCTAAATCAAATGAGAAATCAAACTCAACAGAAATTATGTCCGAAATTTTCCCCCAGTTTAAATTGCAAACAGATCTGTTTTACCCGTGAAGTAATGGCTATGAAGGGTTATTATTACAGACTCTCCAAACCTTTAGAACTGGAATCTCACTATCAAATGCAACATAATGTGTTACTCAGGTCACTTTCGGGCGTCGTGTCGTAGTGTAATGGTTAGCAAGCTAAACTTGTAGATCCATTACAACTGAATATTTTTTAACTTTCTAAAAACAATTTCTTTAACAAGAAATTTTCTCCTGGCTATGACCTAAGGTCAAAACTAGTTGAGAAAAATAAACAACATAAAATAAATATTCCTGTTTGTCTTATTACTTTTTATTCATCTTATATATATATATTATATATATATATATATATTCAACAAATCTATTATATATAATTGCACACGTCTATTATATGTGTGTGTATATGTGTGTTTAGGCAGTAATAGTAATACATTTTTTGTAACATAATAAATTCTCTAAGGTTATCAATTACATACTTTATATGGTAATTGTTGTTTAATTGATATAACAACATTGTGATAATAGGCTTAGATATGGTATTAATACATTGTATGATCTAAAATATCATCTTTAGAAATGATTAATCATTATGAATATAAGTATGCTTCATACTCTTCACCTTGTCACATTCTAACAGTTGTGAACGGGTTAGGTAAAAAGGGGGTCCCTTTGCGGTGTAAGGGTTAGTAAGCTAGTCTCGCAGTTCCATTACAACTAAATTAGGAATTCCAACCCCCTTGATGTCCCATACTTGCGACTTTGTGACATATCATATCCATGGCCAATCGGTTGGGTAAATACTTACTCAGGCAGGTTGGTTTGATTTTACGGCATGTCAACTCCTGCTGGGTTATTTTTATGCCGAAGGCTTTTTTTCAATTCTTTTCCGGTGGATATTAAAAGAAAATTAACTCAGATTTAAACACGTTTTTTCACATTCATTTTGGGTATTTAACCCATAGATGAAACCCTAAAAGGTACTACCACTCTAGGTCAGAGTGTACTTGGGAGTAATGGTGATGATGTGGTACTCTACATTTCATAGACCTCCAGAACTAGAACCTTACCAGTAGATGCAGTATAACGTCATACTCACGATACTAAGAACCTCAGCCACCGGCTTCTAGCACATATGATAAAAAGGGTTGGGGGTTGTCATATGCGTAATAGGGTTGGGACACACATATAGGTGCTAGGGCTTGATGTGATTAGCCGATTGATCATCTAGCCCAAGTAATGGCTAAAGTAGAGTGTTGCATGTCATGGACTGCTCTGCCACCAGGTTTTCGTACTTAAACGTCATGGGTAGCTGTTCATGTCCAACAAGTTTCCTTTTTGGAGGATTTTACCCCTCTGCAGAGGTGTGGTCGGTTTATTCTAAAGCCCCAGCCGACAGGGTGATATTACCCATGTATAGGGTTAGAAAAGAGACGAGGTGAACTGAAGTTTAGAAGAAGAATCGAAACCACCTAAGCACAAAGGGATTACAAGACTAGGCATGACTGGGTGAGAAAGGTGATCCACTGAGAATTGTGCAAGAGATTAACATTTGACTAAGCTACCAAATGTTATATACACAAGACAGAATCTATCATAGAAAATGAAATGCATATAATTCTTGAGACTCTAAGATACAAAGAGATCCCTGAATCCCGGTCAGAAGACCAGAGTTAGTATTGATTCACAAGAAAAAGAAAATCTTTCAACTGGTAGATTTTGCAGTCCCAGCAGTTCACAGGGTGAAGGTGAAAGAAAATGATAGAATAGATAAATACCTGGACATTGTCAGGGAATCGAAAAAAAAAAAAAAAGTAAACCCAAAACAAACTGTGTAATATTTGGATGAAAGTGATTGTAATTGGTGCCTTTGGAACGGTCCCCAAGAGTTTAGAAAAGAGACTGGAGGAATTGGAAATCAGAAGAAGAATCGAGTTCATTCAGACAACAATATTCTTAAGATACTCAGAATATTCCTGGGGGGCAATAGAGACATATTGTCGCTCAGACTCCAATGAAAGACCATCTACTTACGCAGGTGCGAAAAACTGACAAGGAGTAAAATAATAATAATAATAATAATAATTATTATTATTATTATTATCATTTCACTGTCTGACATAAGTTTCCACAGATCTCCAGGATTCTTCTGAGTATTCTAGCCGATTTCAACAATGCTGTTGTCTGGATGGTCTCAATTCTTCCTCTGATTTCCAGTTCCTCTAGTCTCCTTTCTAAGCTTTTGGGGTCTGTTCCCAGTGCACCAACTACAATTGGTCTCAGTCTCGGCCTCAGATTCCACATTATTATTATTATTATTATTTATTATTATTAAGTGTTAACACATGCCTTAGCCGGTGGTTCACTGGAGGCTGAGGGTCTACAAATCTCCTTAGGTCTCCTGGACTCTTCCAAGTATTCTAGCCGATTTTAACAGAGCTGTAGTTTGGATGGTCTCGATTCTTCCTCTGATTTCCAATTCATCCAATTTTTTCTCCAGAGCTTTGGGGCCGTTTCAAGGGTTGAAAGGTTCTCTTCTTCTTGTCAATCAATACTAGGTCCGTTTCCTGGCCGGGATTAGGGATTAGGTGATCAGTCTGTACCTCGAAGTCCCAGAAAATTTCATGCGTCACATTCTCCAGGACAGGTTCAGGATTATTATTATTATTATTATTATTATTATTATTATATCTTGAGTAGATCAGGTAAGCAAACACGTAGATATTTCCAAAGAAAGAAAAAAAAGCATTCAGCGTGATAACTGGTGACCCTGGGCCAGCACACGAAATCCATTGTAAAGGAATTTGATATATCTCCACTCATATCTAAAAATAAAATGAAAGAGAAATAAAATAAGAGAGAGAATGAAAAATTGTATGGGCAAAGATAAATGGCAAGTCCGGACCGACTGACAGTGAACATGTCTCGGGTGCAGGTACAGATTCTAGGGACTTGTGGGACGGAAGTCTCCGGCCGGAAATAACATTGAGTAATGAGAACCGGAAAACTGCGACTGAGCTTTTTTTATGTGGTCGGTGCAAGGCTAAACGTACTTAGGGGGAAACTCGAAGACGCCATCTTATTTTTTGTATTTCTTCTTTCTTCTTGTTGTATCTCTCTTTACTTAATTTTGATCGACGATTTCGTTTCGTTTGTTGCTTAGCATCATTTTACTTTTTATTGTTACCCTTTTTTCTTTCGTTATTGTCACTTTTGAGGTAATAGGACTTTCTTCTCCATTGTCTCTTTATTTCCATTACTCATGTCCTTGACTGTTCAGTCAAAAAGACGAGAAATTCACTTATTCTTTTTTTTTTTTATAGATATCTTTGATTTTTTAAATTTATCTTTTTTAATTTCTTTATTGTCATTTGTTGCTTCTTTTCTTTTTTGTTTCTTTTTCTTTTTCTGGTCTTTCAAATTTACTTCAAAGACCAAAAATTCATTTATTCTTTTTTCTTCCATTTTTTTTTCATTTCCGCCTTTTCTTTTCTTTTTAAATATCTTTGTTTTTTTAAAAAATTATTCATCTTTTTTGTTTCTTTTATGTTTCTTTTTTCTGTTGTTTTTAAAAATTTACTTCAAAGGCTAAAAATTAATATATTCTTTTTTCTTACGATTTTTTTCATTCCCTCTTTTTTTCTTTTCTTTTCTTTAAAAAAAAAATATCTTTATTTTTTATAGATTCATTTATATTTCTTAATACTTTATTATCATTTGTTGATTACTTTTCTTTTTTATTTCTTTTTCTTTTTTTCTTTTTTGAGTGTTCTTTCATATTTACTTAATAAAAATTGATCTATTCTTTTTTTCTTATGATTCTTTTCATTACCTCTTTTCTTTTCTTTTTTAATATTCTTATTTCTTATATATTTATTCATCTTTTTCTATTGCCTTTATATCATTTGTTGTTCTTTTGTTTCCGTTTATATTTTTTTCTTTCCGTTTATATATTTTTTTCAAATTTACTTCAAAGGCCACAAATCAATTCATTCATTTTTCTTACTATTTTCTCTGATTCGTTTTTCATTCACTTTTTTTCTTTTTGTAAAATATGTTTCGTTTTTTACTCATTCATATTGTTATAATGTGTTTCTTCTTTTCTTTCTGTTTATAATTTTTGTGATACTTTCAAATTTATTTCAAAGACAAAAAATTCATTTATTGATTTTTTTACAATTTTTTTTATTGCATCATTATCTTTTATTTTATATCTGTCTATAATTTTGATACTTTCAAAATTCTTTTTTTTTTTTTTCATATAAATTTCTTTGATTTGTTTTTTTATTCAGCCTTTCTTTTTTCTTTTTCCTTTTTTAAATATCTTTTACTTTTCTTTATCTTTCTCATTAACTCGTTACCATTTATTGCGTCTTTTCTTTCTGTCTATTAAAAAAAAATGTTATGTTTCTATGATACTTTCAAATTCACTTTAAAGATATATAGATATATCTAATGTTTTACCTTTAGCTAATTGAGAAACGATATTTGATTTCTCAGTAGCAGTTAAATCACTTTTGTGTCCCCATATTTGACGTATTTCAGGGGTCCTCGTTAATAATTTGACCGGCAAAAACATTTGTGGTTCTTTAGTTAAATGGCCACCAGAAGTTTGCACATGCGCAAAACGGAATGCTATTTACATATTCTGCGTATATAGATATTGCGAGGGCACCTCAAGCGATGAAATGGTTAACAAGCTAGATCTGCAGACTATTGTTAGTGAGTTCGATTCTCATTGGATGCCCTTGTGCTTCATCTAAGCTAAGGTTAGTAATTAACTATAGATATTACGAACATCCAGAGAAAATGTTGGTATATTCCATCTGACATTATCATCAACATCATTATCATCATCATAATGTCACGTCAGTAGCACGGAAATCCATGACAATCTCTTGACAACCGTCCCCTATCATTCATTCAGTCTCCTATGCGCAGCATCCAGTATCCATACAGAGCTGGTCTATGCAGGTCTTTGCTGGACGACTCGCACTGGCATGTCCATGTTCTGGTTTCCATTGGAGGACGTCGCTTATGAGTTCGTTCTTGTTTCCCTAGCAGTGTCCAAGATGTCTTGTTCGTCTCACTCGGATGGTTAGTGTGATCGGGGTGGGGGGGGGTGAGTGTATGTACAGCTGCTTCCTTGTGGGGTGCTGTTTACACGATTTTTTGAAGATGGCACGCAGCATTCTTGTTCACCTCACATCTAGTTTATTCTTTAGGCGCTTCGTTAAGGTCCAAGTGGTGCAACCCTACAATAACTACGACTTGGAAAAATTGTTGATTTAACTTGTCAGTGAATAAATGTTCAAAAATGTTCAAGCTCGTTAACAATTTGACACGGGGGGGGGGTGTACATAAAAGAAAGATTCTGTATGTCTGTTTGTTTATACAAAAACCGAATGAACGTCCTTTTTTACAAAGAACAATGTTGAAAATTACGCTTAATTCATTTTGCATTTGATTTAACCAGTATTCATTTCATTTCTTTCTTTTTTTTTTATTTGTGTGTTCGTATATTCTTTTGGTTCTTTCTACATTTTTTTTTCTTTTATCAAGTCTTTCTATTGGTCAATTCTTTTCTACTTTCTTTCTTTTTATTTGTTTATCTATTCTTTCTTTCTTCCTTTCTTTCGTTCTTTAATTTCGATCTATTAATATTTTCCTTCTTTTTTTTATTTGCCATTTTTTCCTTTCTCTCCTTCTTTCTTTCTTTCTTTCTTTTTTCTATTTGACCTTTCATTCTTTCTTTTTTTTCTTTTTTTTTCTTTATATCTGTTCTGTTCTGTTCTGTTCTTTCTTTCTTTCCTTTTCCTTTCTTTCCTTTTATTTGATCTCTCTTTCATACTTTTATTTGTTATTTTTCTTTAGTTCTAATTGTTTTTTCTTTCTTTCATTCTTTCTTTCATACTTGCTTTTTATTTGTGATTCTTTCTTTCTTTCTTTCTTTCTTTCTTTGCGTTCCGTTGTTTTCCTCTCGTTTTTTTTCCCAATACAATTATCCTGTTATCTTTTTTCTCGCCCCCCCCCATCCCTACATTTCACGCTTTGACATTGATTAATATCGGTAACGACGATAAGAAATCTTCTTTTCCAATTGATAAAGAAAGAAAGAAAGAAAAGAAAAATAATTCCTTCCTTTTTTTTTTGCTAATTATTCCATCTTTTCTATAAGTGCGCAAATAAATCGCTCCTCTCTCTCTCTCTCTCTCGCTCTATCATAACACACGTTTTTCTCCTTTTTTATTTCTCCTTTTCATTAATCTTTTTCAATGAATTACACTTCAATTTTTCTCATCTATCTCATTTTCTGTACCACACACACACACACACACATATATATATATATATATATATATATATTATATATATTATACTAGAAGCAGCTTCCCGGCGTCGCCTGGGTAGAGGGAGTATTAAAAGAGTTAATCTCGCTGATCCATTATTACTTATCGCGAGATGTCCCATAAAAGTCCCCAAGTAAAAAAGACCTGGTGAGATGTCAAGATACAAATGAGGCGATTGGTTCAAACAATCAATTTTATATTTCAAAGCGAGTAGGTCATGTCTCTTTAACCGTGGCTAAGTAACCAGTATAGGAGAAGGAAAACTCTGAATTCAAACTTTTTAATCTCCGGTTAAGAAATTGACCATTTATCAAATCCTGCTAGGGAAGAGGAGTTGGTAAATCCACTCATATAGACATAGGGGTGAATGCGGACTGTGTAACGGTTATCGTCAAATTCAGGACGAGGCTGTTTGCGTTTTAATTCGCGCTAATGCCCTTGGGAAACACAATCATGTGGAAGTAGCAGGGCAAACTGAGTTCTTTAGCTTTGGGTTATGCAACCCATCCAGGAAAGACAAACTAGCTGTACTTCCGCTTAAAAATTGACTTTGTGACTCATTCTTTGCCACGGACAGAATGTCACAAAGTTAAGTTTTAAGCGGAATACAGCTAGTTTGTTTCTCCTGAATGGGTTGCCTCATCCTGCCCGTGGCGAAGGGGTTGGGGAAAAATACATGTATACATAGCTATATGTTTGGAGGCGCGTGGAGTATAATATTTACCGTCGTAGGGAAAATGGACGAGACTGTTAATATTTTTCATAGCGCTAATACTCTTGTGAAAGGTATGAATCCAAATATTCTGCCTCCGGCTAGGGGTAAATAGTAAGTTAGACTGAGCTCTTTAACCTTGATTAAGACAACCAGTCTTAGAGAAGGAAAATTCTGAATTTAAACCTGTTAAACCCAACTTAAGAAATTGACCTTGTGTCACATCCAGCTCGCGCGGAGAGTGTGTGTGTGTGTGTGTGTGTGAATATGTATATATATATATATATATATATATATGGTAGGTAAATGAAAATGGAAGTGAATCCGACGGTATGTTGAAAAGAGAAATAAAGGAAAAAAGTATTGAATGGATAAAATAGGATATTTTAATTAATTTAACTTACACTTGTTTCGGTCAGGAGTTTATCCGTGTACATTATTCTATCTATTATTATTTTTAAATAACAAAATGAAATGATAATAATAGAAAAAATGTAGAAATGCTCCGCACACAAAGAAATATCGACCTTCCTCTGAGTAAATCCTTATTTTTTAAAATAAAATTCGGTGGAACACGGAGAATTTTTTAAATGTTCTAAAAAAAACTTTTTTTAAATCACGTGAAGAAAGTGTTCAAACGCGGTGAAGAAGATAGTTATTCATAATGACGTCATGTCGAATGCGACGGATTTTCTTTTTTCATCTTCTCTCCGTTTCAAAATCCGTCGCATGCGACATGACGTTATTATAACAAGTGAAATGCTCACATGCACGAAATTTTGTCACCTACCTACAGTAGTCAAGTTCATGAAGATTTAGTAGCCTTAATATGATATTTAAATTTAATGGTATCTGAACGTCTCGTGTTCCGTACGTTTTAACAAACAAATTCAAGTACCGTTGGCGGGCCTAATAAAATGTCTTCGCGAGCCGGATCTAGCCCGTGGGCATTACTTTAGTGTATATTATGTATGAATCAACAAGTTCGTAGCCTGGCATAGTCATTTACGAGACTTTAAATTAAGAGAATAATTTAATTGCATCACATTAAGTCTATCCAATCTATGGATTCGGTTTGGTTGGTTGGATTTTACGACATGTTAACCCTTATAGGGTTATTTTATGCCGAATACATTTTGTTTTATTCATTATTGATGGGTATTGAACATTCTTTTTTTAAAACTAATTTTTTTATAAAACATGTTTTAAACTCATTTTTCTATTTAATCCATAGATGGGATCCTAACAGGTACTACCACTCCGAAGAACGTTATGGCGATGAATATGTACTTCACACTCCCCAGCGCTCCAGAACTGGAACTTCACCATTAGATGTAGTGTAACGTCATACCCAGGACACTGCTTTCTAGCACACATATATTAAAAAGGCTTGTGAGTTTTCCGTAAGAGCCATAGGATCGTGACAATCCTATAGGTGCTAGGGCTTGATTGTGACGAGCCGATTGCTCGATGGGTGCTTCCGACCGCTCGTCTAGCCGTCTAAAGTGGAGGGATGCATGTTATGGACTGCTCAGCCACCAAGATCCCGTTCTTAAGCATCACAGATCGCCGCCCATGACCAACAGGTGACCCCATTGCGGGAGGGTGATCTTGCCTCTCTGCAGAGGTGCAGTCGGTGTATTTTAAAGCTCTAGCCGACAGGGCTGTTGATCTATGGAGACATTTTGTATTAGGTACATTGGTAAGAAATGAGGTTATCTTGAAAAATAATTAATTGTTGCATCACATAAATACTTTAAGCTACGAATTGACTTACCTACGTATCTATCTATGACCTGGAGAGCCTCCCCCTCTGTATCTTTTATCTCACTCGTGTTTATCTTTCACAGGCAGGACCTGTGGATATACCACAGTATGATCATTTAATTATTATAACATTTGGTATATTCAATTAAGAGCTATTGATTAAATAGTTCAATATGTAAAAAGTATAATAATCTTTCTCTCACTCTTTTTTCTTTCTTTCTTTTGTTTTGTCTTTTCATTATGCTCGATTAAATCAGTTTAGCGTTACCGCTTCAGCGCGCTGATCCCCTCTATCTATCTTTCTATACTCTTTCTTTCTTTTTTTATTATTTCTGTGTAGCATGTCCCATTTCTCCCCTTTCTTTTTTATTTATAAAAACATGGAATAGTTCATTGTCTAGTTGAGGTGACAACATTCATAAGAAATAAGAATTCTGCAGATAAGTGACACCAGATAATCAGGATTTACATTTTTGTATTACATCTTGGATGATTTGGATGGTCTCATCTTTTATTAGAAGACGTTGCAAAATGATAACGGTCGTACTTTTAAGAAACACGAGTATTAATATATAGATTATTATGTATAATTTCTTAAGAGGAAACTTAACTCTGTGTTTCACGCTTTGGCCACTGTCCCCTTTTCTGGACATTATCTGTCTTTTTTAAGGACATCATTAATATCCCATTTTGTTCTATTCTGACAGCGCCAATGGAAGAATAAAATGTGTTTTCTATTTTTTTTTCTTCTTCATATGCGACAGACGGAAAAATGAGTTTTTTGATTGAGTAAAAAAAAAGAAATGAAAAAGAAATGCAGTACAAAAGAAGAAAGATAAAATAGAAGAAGAAACGAATAAAAATAAATGAAAATTTAAGAAAATATACATTAATAGAGAAGAATAACGAGGTATTTGAAAAATGATAAACACGATGTAAACAGTGTAAGAAGAAGAAAAAAAAAATGAATTATGAAAAAAAAAAAAAAATAAAGAGGCACGAAGCGGGAAAATTATTGCAATAAATGGAAACGGAAACCAACAGGAAGAAAAAAAGGAAGTGATGAAATTCATAAAGAAAGAAAGAAGAGAGAGAGAGAGAGAGAGAGAGAGAGAGAGAGAGAGAGAGAGAGAGAGAGAGAGAGAGAGAGAGAGAGAAGGAAGGATATAGAAGAGGTATATATATATATATATATATAGATGAACATAAAGAAAGAAAGAAAGAGAGAGAAGAGAGAGGAGAGAGAGAGAGAGAGAGAGAGAGAGAGAGAGAGAGAGAGAGAGAGAGAGAGAGAGAGAGCAGAGAAAGAAGTAAGGTAAAAAGAGAAATAAAATGAAAGAAAAAATAAAAGAAAAAAAGAAAGTGAAAATAAAGAAAGATACAATTGCTTTAAAAAAAAAAAAAAAAGAAAAGAAAAGAAAAAAGACGAATGAACAAAAACAAAATAAAAAATAAACGTGAAACGAAATTACCCACTAAAGAAAAAGTGTAGTAGATATTTTGAAGGAACACACACACACACACACACACACACATACATATATATATATGTGTGTGTTGTGTGTTGGTGTGTGTGTTCCTTCAAAATATATACTACACTTTTTATATATATATATATATATGTTTATTCACATATATACATACTTATATATATAGACATATATATACTTATATATATAGACACATATATGCACATATACATGTATGAATATATACAATATATACACACACGTATATATATATATACATACACACAGATTCACACAAACACATATATATGTGTAAAAAGAGAAAATAAGCAGTGAGAGTTAGTGAAAGAGAGAGAGAGAGAGGTGGGTGGGTAAAAGAGTGGAGAGAAAGAGGAGGAGAGAGAGTGAGAGAGTGAGGAGAGAGAGTGAAGAGAGGGGAGAGACAGTGTGATAGAGAGAGAGAGAGAGAGAGAGAGAGAGAGAGAGAGAGAGAGAGAGAGAGAGAGAGAGAGAGAGGCGGAGAGAAGAAAGATAGGGGAAGATTAGTGAAAAAAAGATGAAAAATCCTTATGAAAGAAAAAATAAAAAAAGAAGAAAAAGAGGAAAAGAAGCGAGAGAAAAGGGGAGAGTAGAAAGGAAAGAAGAAGAGGACGAGAAAGAATAAAGAAAAAGAAGAAAACGTAAAGTTAAGAGTGGGGAGAAGGTAAAAAAAGAAGAAATGTGTTGTTAAGAAGATGAATTATGCAAGAAAGAAAGAAAGAAAGAAATAAAGAAAGAAAGGGGGAAGAGAAAGAAGAGAAAGAACGAGATTGGATGAAAAGAAGGAAAAAAAGAAGAGAAAAGTGAGTTAGAAGGAATGAAGAGACAGACATAAATGAGAAGAAAGGTGTAAAGGAAAGAGAATTGAAGAGAACGGGAGTGGGAAAGATATAAATATAATAAGATAGATAGATAGATAGATATGAGCGCAGTCAAATAGATAGATATTCAGATACGAGCATACTGATATATATATATATATATATATATATAGTATATGGGGGGGGGACACCTATTGTGATGTCATGGTTAGCAAGGTTAATTCGCAAACTATTGTGAGTTCGATTCTCACTAGGTGCCTTATATTTCTGGCCTTGTGCCACATTTAACCTAAGCTTAGTAAATAATTAATATATATATATATATATATATATATATATATATAATAGTGAAAGAATAGAATTGGAATAGGAATTAAAGAAGAAAGGAAGGAAAGTATTATATTATATATATATATATATATATATATATATATATATATATATATATATAGAGAGAGAGAGAGAGAGAGAGTGGGGGGAATATAGAATTAAATTATTAGAAAATATGGAAAGAGGAAATTGAGAAAAGAGTGAAAGAAAAGAAGGAAGAATCCTGAATTGAAAGCGAGAAAAGGAAATAAAAGGAAGAGAAGAAGAAAGGTCAGAGAGAGAGAGAGAGAGAGAGAGAGGAGAGAGAGAGAGAGAGAGAGAGAGAGAGAGAGAGAGAGGGGGAGGAGGGAGGGGGGTATGCAAGAAAGAGGGTGGCGTCGGGGAAATAAATGAAGAGAAGGAAAGAAGCAACAAGAAAGAGAAAAGAAGAAAAGAAAAAAATGTGCTTAGAAAAACGAAAAATGGAAAAAACAAAACAAAACATAGACAAACTAAAAGAAATAAAATAGAAAAACAAAAAACAAAGAGAATCCTGGAAACTGGTAAAATTGAGAGACAAAATATAAGAAAGATAGATGAGATGTCGTTTTAGATGAAGGGCAACATTGAGTGAAATCCGTCGTCGTCATAGCGAGATAGAATCAGCTAGTTAGGTAATAAGGCCGGACACTGGGGACGCACATGTGAATCAATACACCCAAGAGAGAGAGAGAGAGAGAGAGAGAGAGAGAGAGAGAGAGAGAGAGAGAGAGAGAGAGAGAGAGGATTGGGTAGGGTTGGAGCATATCTAAGTAAAAGAGACCAGTGGGAAACCGTAGCTGGGTAAATGAAAGTCAAATAAAAAAAAAAATATATATTCATCTACTTTCAATTACTTCCTGTTTGCCCGTTGTTGTTTTTTTTTGTATTTCTAGTTTACACCCCCCTCCTCTCACCTTTTTTTTGGGGGACTGTCATGAAGTGTTCTACTTTATTTTCAGGGGTTATTAATTCTGTGTTTGGAGGCTTTATATGAAAGGGCCAAGATGGAGTTGGACTGATATTTATTTATTTTTAGGTTTAAACAAAAAAGAAGGGTCTCTTGTTTGGAGTCAGGGGAACCGTTCACACGTGCGCGCTCACGTAGACACACATACATGCACACGCACTCACACACACACACACAGACGCACACCCACCCACACACACACACACACCTCACTCACTCACTCACACACACACTTGCATGATACACTCATTCTCACATATATGCACTTCGACTGCAAAGTGCCCGGGGTGTAATGGTTGTCGTCGAAATAAATGGACACAGCGACACGAGTTCAAATCCTGAACGAGGTTGCTTCCATCTTTTTGAAAATAAATATTATCATTTCCCACCTACCATAGCACAAACAATTCATATACCTAATTAATAGAAAACAATTTTTAAAATATGAATCGCTCAATTTTAAGTTTCAAATTTCAAATTTTTAGATTCTAAAAATATTTTTATTTATTTAAAAAAAATACTTTAGTATCATTATCTAATAATCTTTGGAGAAAACTCAATTGAACAGTTTGGACGTAAACCTTTTAGACAGAACAAACATCGACGTTTGATTTTTTCATTGATATTTTAGAAGCTAATTATATGCAAAAACAACAGAGTAAAACAAATCTCGAAATAATTTTTTTTTACATTTAATTTTCCGATTTTCGGTACTTATTGTCTACCAGAATTGCCCCTTAATTATTTTCTCACCTTCGGTCTTTTGTCTTTTTATTTATACTGTTTTACCTTTATATAACCCCATGGCACTAATATCCTTGGGAAAGGTATGAATCCAACTATTCTCTCTCCAACTATAGATAGATAGTAGGATGGACTAAGTTCTTCAACCTTGGTACAGCAACTGGCCAAGGAGAAGGAAAACTCTGAATCCAAACCCGATAAACTCCGCTTAACAATTAACCTTGTGTCACATCCTGCTCGTGCAGTGGAGTTGGTTAATACATATATTCACTTTGAGGCATTCACCTGAAGACACATTTACAAATATATAATGAATTCACCTGTTCCCGCTAAATCACCGAAGTTAAGCTTATTCACTATTTAGATGGGTGACCATTTAAGCATCAGCAGGTACTGTAAGCAACCCGAGACCTCTGTTTATCAAACATGTCTTGATTCAGCATTAAAATGACCCGAAAAGGGTTGATATGCCGTAAAAAACCCGACCAACCAACATATACATACATACTCTACAGACACACCTAGTGTACAAAACTTATATACACCCTGACACACACACACTAACACATATTGCAAGATGATAACGGTCATGCTTTTTAAGAACACGAGTATTAATCTATTGATTTACGATAACAATATCAAAGAGGAAAATTGATTCAAGAAGAAAAAAATGGCAAACGTTTTCTTCCATAGATTAATCGCTGAAGATTTTATTCGCATAAAGTTTACTGCTTTTATCTTTATTGTTTAATAAAAGAGTAAAAGAATAATAAAAATAAAAGTATAAAAACAAGTTCAAACGACTTTGAAATTGCGTCCTAAAAATATTAAATTTTTCAAAAAATATTTCATTTCATTTAACTTTCCAGTCGGGAAATTCAACAGGTTAGAATAGGTATAAAACTTAAAATATAAGATTAAGGGACTATATTACCATTACTTAAGTTGTATGTGATACACAATACTGACACAGGAGAATACTGAAAAACTTTCACTATTTTACCGTCTAAAAATTGTGTAACACACATGAAACTTGAGTAAGGGTAATATAATCCTACACACGCATATATATATATATATATATATATATATGTGTGTGTGTTTGTGTGTGTGTGTGTGTGTGTATGTATGTGTGAGTGTGTGAAAGAGAAGAAAGATTTAGTATCAATGCTAATATAAATTGGTTCAATTAACTGTACATAAATCTTTAAAGATATTGGATTGGAAATCCAAATGAAACAGAATGAGAATATCTATTAGGTTAATTTGTTCTCTTAAAAAGCAATTAATTTTTTTTAAATGTATGGTTAATATATGGTAAATGTATGCTAGAACCATAATGTATGGTTAAGCCTACTCTTATTTTCAGGGGGTGGGGGATTGTTGATCCCTAACATAAAATTTAGAAAATGAATCAAAATTTTTTGTTCGTTACCTGATGCCAAATTTATTGGCTTATAACATCCCCCCCCAACAAAAAACACAAACACAAAAAAACCGCATCAGGGTTATTAGCCAAACGTTTTTTGTTCTCGCAAGGTTCCTGGTTCGATACCGGCCCTCGCCAACACAGCGTATGACTAGCACTGGGATCCGTGCGGTAAAGTGAGGAGCTAAGGGTAAGTGTAGTGCTCCATCTAAGAAACAAAAACAGTCTCCTTGGTTTAGCGCTAATGAAAAAGGGATAGACTCCCTCGCTCATCGATTTTACTTTTTACTATTTTCATACAAATAGTAATGAAGTCAGTTTTCCGGTAAGCAACATTCGGATTGATGAGAGAGAGAGAGAGAGAGAGAGAGAGAGAGAGAGAGAGAGAGAGAGAGAGAGAGAGAGAGAGAGAGACTAACATGTATAACGGGGAGGTAATCAATAGATACATAGTGAGAGTGAAAGTGATATGCAGAATATGAGTGAGGAACGGGTCAGTTTTTTTACTTAATTGCTAATTACGACTAATTAGGACCAATTAAAATCGATTTTTTTCAAACAAAATTCAATCCTAAAAGCAGGGAATATTTTAGTATGCATTTTCTGTCATTAAACTAAACAGGAAAAAAGTATTTTGGAAACAAAAATTGATTCGCTAAGCTATAATAATAATAATAATAATAATAATAGTTAATATATATATATATATATATATATATTATATATATATAACACTTAGATACACACACCATAACAAACATTCAATCGGACGTTTTCCCAGAAATAATCACATGCATCCACACAAAATGCAAAACATAATATCCTTTTCTTTATACTCATACAGATGGAACATAATCATATCGAACAGTGACCAATAGACACATATTACGATGCACATACGGCAACATATATAAAGACTTAAGCAATATGCTATTAACGATGTATGTGCATTTACATATGTGCATTCAATAAAAAAATCAATAAAATGTACCAAAAAAAAAGGAAGTATTAAAAAGAAATACAAAAAGAAGTAAAAAAAAAAAAGAAAAAAAAGAAGATATTTTTGAACGATGTTAAGAAGAAAATTGTCTCTTATTAATTTGTCGTAGCATGAAGTCCAATGCTGGCCGCGTATTCCTTAATGTGTGTATTTGAGCTGGGTGCGTAAACGCTAAACGCCTAATGGACAAACAACAAAGCATTTAAAAAAGAAAAAAAGAAACAAAAAAGCGAAGTGTGTGTGTGTGTGACTCATTGCCATATTAGATGTTTGATATAAACTCATTCATCATCTTTACATGACTGGCATCTCAACATGGTGTCTGGTCTCTCCGACTCTCGATGGACGGCTTCGATGTTTGGGGTGGGGTCCTCCAACGATCTGCTGCTTGGTTTAGCCCGAGGGGACCCCGGGATACGGACATGAGTGAGTTTCGAGTCATTGAGACAATAGGTGCATTGAAGATGGCGAGCCAGTTTATTGTTTTAAATGTTGTTTCGGCGGTGGTGGATAATGACGAGCAGTTTGTATCTCCCGTGACTGGTTCGTTCATGAGCAAAGATACAATGGAAACGTAGGACTCCTGTTACACTTCCTCGTTGCATGTAAAGCTTTATGTATGGTTAGTCCCTTTTACGCTACAGTCAAAGTTGGTGAGTTGGTTGGTTGGTTGGTTGAATTTTACAGAAATGTCAACCTATTGGGTCATTTTATGCTGAAAATCTTTTATTTTATTCATTCTTAATTGATACTAAATTTGTTTTTAAACTCAATTTTATAAACGTATATTTAGAACTCATTTCCTGATATTTAAACCATAGCTGGTAAGTATAAATAGTACGAATGGAGTTCGAAGTCGCTTACTGCGATATCGCACCCCAGCACGTTAGCCATTGCGCAAATAGTCTCCCCCTCTAAAGGTAGTATTAGACTGACGAAAAATAAAATGACAAAACCCTGAATATGAAAATAAATTAAGTACGCCCTGTCAGCAGAGCTTAAAATAAGTTGACTGTATTCCTTGCACAAGTCTAAGCCCCCCTCCCCCCAAGGAAAACGTTGGCTAGTTGGTTGGCTGGTTAGATTTTACCACACGTCAACCCTTATTGGGTTATTTTATACCGAAGATGTTTTGTTTAATCATTCTTGATGGGTGTTCAAATTCTTTTAAAACTCAACTTTTTAAACACATTTTTTAAACGTTTTTCTATTTGACGCATAGATGGGACCCTAACAGGTACTACCACTCCGAGGTAGCGTAGACCTGGGAGAAATGGTGATGATTGGGTACTCCACACTTCCCAGAGTTCCATAATTTGAACTTCATCATTAGATGCAATTTAAAGTCATCCAAGGCACCAAGACCATCAGTCACCGCCTTCTAGCACATATATGATAAAAAGAATTGGAGCATGCCAAAAGGACAATAGGGTTGGAACAATTCTATAGGTGCTAGGACATGATGTGACTAGCCGATTGATCGGAGGGGGCCTCTCCGACCACTCTGCTAGACTCTGTAAGGGCTAAAGTGGAGTGTTGCATGTCGCAGACTGCTCAGCCACCAAGATACCCCCCATCCCTTGAGCATCACGGGTCACCACCCACAGCCAACAGGTGGCTTAATTGGGAAGATTTTCCCCCTCTGCAGAGATGCAGGGTAGCCCTACAAAAAGGGTGTTCTAGATATGACACTAAACTGCATCTGATTATTAGGCCCCAGTTCTGGAGTTCTCGGGAGTGCAAGATTCTAAAAATTTAATTCTAAAATAATTTACTAATTATTATTATTATTATTTTATTATTATTATTATTATATAGTTTGCAGAGTTTTTCCCAACAGCGCTAGCTGATGGGTTTTCAATGGAGTCTGAGTGACAACAAGTCTCCTCATGCCTCCAGGACTCTTCTGAGTATTCTAGCTGATTGCAGCAATGCATTAGTCTGGATAGTCTCAATTCTTCCTCTGATTTCAAGTTCCTCCAGTATTTTTTCAAAGCATTTTGGGACTGTTCCAAGTGCACCAACTACAATTGGTATCACTTTAGCCCTATTCCACGGTTTTTTCAATTCTCTGGCAAGGTCCAGATTATTATTATTATTATTATTATTGAGTTTTTCACACCTGTCGTAGCCGGTGGTTTCCTGGGGCTGAGGGTTTAGCAAGTCTCCTCAGGTCGCCAGGACTCTTCTGAGTATTCCAGCCGATCTTAAGATTGCTTTAGTTTGAATGGTCTCGATTCTTCGTATGATTTCCAATTCACACAAATTCTTTTCCAGACCAATGGGAAACGTTCGAAGGTCACCAATTACAATTGGTACAAACTTCACCTTGTTCCACAGTTTTCTCAGTTCTCTGGCAAGGTCCAAATATTTGTCTATCTTTTCGCTTTCTTTTAGTTTCTTTCGGTGGCCAGTCTGGACGGCAAAGTCCACCAGATGACAGGTGTTCTTCTTCTTGGCAATCAATACTAGGTCCGGTTTCCTGGCTGGGATTCGATGATTCGTCTGAATCTCGAAATCCCAGTGAATTTTATGTGTCTCATCCTCCAGGACAGGTTCAGGCTTGTGCATCTACCATTTAGTTTTATGGTAAAAATTGATTTCTTGCACAATTCCCAGTGGATCCTAGTCGTGCCTAGTCTTGTACTCTCTTTGTGCTAGTTTGCTGCATTCGCTTATTATATGATAAACCGTTTCGTCTCTGTCTCCACACATTCTGCACTTGCTATTCTACTACGTCTTATCTATTTTGCCTTTATATTATTATTATTATTTACTTGAAATCATATGACTGTGTGACAATTATTTTGATATCACATATAAAGACTTAAGACTGTCGGCGGGTCTTAGAATACGCTGACTATATCCCCTGCAGAAGGTTAAACACTCCCCGGTAAAAGAGGTGTCTTGGGTATGTCATCAAACTACATTTGATACTGTGGCTCCAATTTTTGGAGATATTGGCCATGTGGAGTACCCCATCGTTAACATTACTCTCAGGTCCACTATGACTCTGAGTGATTGAACCTGTAAAGTTCTATGGCGCAAATAGATATGTTGAATCATTTATCAAAGGTTATTATTATTATATATTCAAAACCACCCAAATGTATGAAAATCATTTGTATTAGATAAGAATACTTGAGAACCATGTGCAAAAGAATATTTCGAAAATAACTGAACAAAAATGTATATATGAAGATAGAATGAAAGCGATTCAACCAAGGGCATAAAATAACCCAAGACGAGTTGACATGCCGTTAATATCAATTAATCAAATTGAAGCGTATATATATATATATATATATATATATATATATGACTGGATTACAGTAGCACAGATTGGGTAATCTGATCTGTGCGGTAAAGTGGGGAGTTGACAGTAAGTGTGATGCTCCACCTGAGCAAAACCAATCGCCCTGGTCTAGCGAAAAGGAGATAGACTCCCGCGCTGTCCTGTTGATACCGACATAGGCCACTCCGTCAACTTTACTTAACTTACAGTAGATCATCATAATATATATATATATATATATATATATATATATATTATATATATATATATATATATATATATATATATATATATATATATATATGGGAGAAATGAGAGGAAATTAATCCGACAATATGTGGAGAAAGGTAGACAAACATGGGATGTTCTACAAAATGGATGTTTTTTTGTGGGTAGCGATGTCAACATTATAACGTTTCGGTCTGATAGACATTCTTCAGGAACTCCCACTACCAGCTCCTGCTAACACCAACAATTGACCAATTCTCCCATATTCACGACCTCCTAATTCACGAATAGGAACATGTTCACCGTTGAAGCAAGAACTCAATCCAACGTCCTGAAGCAGGTCTCTTAGACCGAAACGTTATAACGTAGACATCACTACCCACAATAAACATCCATTTTGTACAACATCCCGTTTTTACCTTTCTTTCTCCACACACACACATATATATATATATATATATATATATATATAGATCAATACATAAACCGGTGTCAAAATAAGAGTGTCTTACTAGTACTCAGACCTATGTAAACATTGTAGTCTATTTGAAATCGGTATCGTATGCAATTCTATTTTCTTATTACCAAGACAAAGAGAGAAAAAAAGAATTACGTAATATTTTTACTTTTTTAAATGGTAAAATTACTATTTTGGTGTGAACGAGAAAAAAATGGTTTGAAATGATATAAAAAATCTGAGGTATGGGTTATCGTCCTTGTCTGCGAACCTCTCTATCGAACCAGCCAATCAGGGGCCAGCATACTTTGGCGGCAAAGCCAAAGTGGCAAATTCTTTCTGCCTCTTTCTGATTCAGCCCTCAACGGAGTCAGACGTCAAAATAGAACATCTATTATATCCAGTGGAACTATCAAATGGCCATAGCTAAGGAACTTCGATAACTAACCCTACCTCAGGATTTCAGCTAAGTGGACAAATTGTAAACATTTTTCCGCAGACAAACCAAAAAGTCTGCGAACCCTATTGTTTTATGTCTGTAATACATGTCTCTTTATTCCTATTCTAAGTTGTTTGGTTTATTCTTTAACTCTCAACCTGTATGTCAACATTCGTTGTAAATCTTCATAATGAAGCCGTTGACTTATAAAATTTAACAGAGAGGCTTTTGGTATTTATTTGGGATTGGCTTCCAGTCATTGACAAAAGAAGCTTAAAATTTATTTTTTGTTAGGTTACTTTAAATAGACTAAGTAGAGAAATAAAAAATAAAAAACAAAAATACAAAAAACAAACAAACATGCGAGCCTTCATGTCGTAATCGGAATCATTCACGGAACTTCGAACCGAACCCTTTATTCCATCCACCTGTAATCGTTGTCCTCATTCCCTTAACCATGACTGGGTTCAAGTGTTAAGCTATGGTAAGTATTCTTTGTTATTATCGCCCGTAATCAGGATTGAACCTGCAACCTACAGATGATTGTCACTTAGAACTGTATTAACTAAATACCTATAAGTGTTGCACCATGTGTTCGAAAGGTTCCCAAGTTCGACAAGAAACACCTAAAGAATAGCTGGGAGTTCAAGGACCGAAATGTTGTGTATATAACAATAAAGATAAGGACAACAGTCCGAAAAATCCAAACAATACAAATTATCAAGCCTCATCTACAAAAAAACAAAAACAAAAAAAAAAAAAAAAAAAAGTCAAATACTTATTGTTTATCTGATCAGTTTGTTTGCTTTTATTTTTGTCTTGTTAGTTAATCTAGAAGATCAATTAATCAATCATCGTCACTCTCTGCTTCTGTCTGTCTGTCTGTCTCTCTCTCTTCTATCTTTACACACACACACACACACACACATATATGTATATTGAAAGGATAAATAAATAAAAGAAAGAAAATGTTGAATGGATAAAATTGATTTGATATGAGTTTACTAACATGTGTTTCGGCCAGGAGTTTGTTCATGTACACATGTATTCTATTTCTTATTATTTCAAATATAAAATTGAATAATAAAATAAAAAAAAGATATTTGAAGTTAAATCCGTCAAAATACAGAGAACTTTGAAGTGTTCGAAATAAGAATTTAAAAAAGAATCATTTGAGAGACGCTCTAAAGCTGGAGAAAACAGTGATGTTTGTATGACTGTTACGGTTAGAGAATGTTTTTCTCCAGCTATGGAGCGTCTCTTAAATAATTAAAAAAAATCTTTTTTCGGACACTGCAAAATTTTCTGTATTTTGAACAGTTAAAACAACTTCAAATATCAAACATTTTACTCTGCCGTTATTCTTTGTATGCTTAAATATTTTATACTTTTCTATTATAATTATTTTATCTTATATTTAAAATAATAATAAATAGAATACATGTGTACATGAACAAACTCCTGGCCAAGACACGTGTTGGTAACTCATATTAAGTCAATTTTATCCATTCAACATTTTTTTCCTTTATCTATTTATTCATCCTTTCAACAAATCGTCGGATTCATTTCCATTTTCAACTTAAACACACACACACACACACACACACACACATATATATATATATTAATATGTATTATATATATATATATATATATATATATATATATATATATATATATATATACCTCCACTCTACACACGAGTAATTATACGCCACAAGATGGATTTCTTAAGCGGAGTTTTCCTTCTCCTAGACTCGGGTCGACGAGTCCATTTCCTCCAACTGTAACAATTATACAAAGCGCCTCCATATAGATATCTATAGATATATATGTGTAGAAAGAGACGGTCAGAAGAGAGACATGACGAGGAATGATTTTGGGGAATATAGTGCTGAATTCTTCTCCTATGTTGCATAAGAAGACAAACGAAGAACGTAGGTATCTACCCAGCAATGGGAAGGCTAATTACAGAAACCGTTCGCTGAAGGTAGGATGTGACACAACATCAGAAGTATGAGGCAACCATCAAGTATCGAACTCGCTATTTGATGGAAATGGATCTGCGAGACTAGTTTGCTAACCATTACAGAAGAGAAAAGTATGTCCCAAGTGAGTGGCGTGAATTTGGTACCTAACAGGCCAGGGGATAATAAAAAGATGTGTATATATATATATATATATATATATATAGAAAGAGAGAGAGAGAGAGAGAGAGAGAGAGAGAGAGAGAGAGAGAGAGAGAGAGAGAGAGAGAGAGAGTTGAAAATGCAAAGAGCTAACAAAAGAAAGGAATTAAAATATTAAAAAAAGGAAATAAAAAAAGAAAAAGAACACAAGAAAGAAAGAAACAGATCTAAAGTGAATGAAAGAACAGAAATGAGACTGACAAGAGAAAGAAAGAGGGAAGATAAAAAGGAATGAAGAAAGGAAGAAAAAAAGGAAGGAAAGGGACTGAAGAAAGAAAGAAAGAAAGAAAGAAAGAAAAGTATAAAGGAATTATGTAAAGAATTAAAGACAGAAAGTGAAAAGGACTAAATAAAAAGAAGGAAGGAAGAAAAGAAAAAAGAATTCTTAAAAAGAAAGTGTAAGTGTCTATAGAAAAAAGAAAAAAGAGAAAGAAGGAAAAGAAAAAGAAAAAATGAAAGAACAAAGAAAAAATGAAAAATATAAAGGGGCTATATAAAAGAAGGAGTAGAGAGAGAAAGAAAGAAAGAAAGATGGAAAAGAAAGAAGGAAAAAGGATTGAAAAAGAACAGAAAATGGACTGAATAAAGAAAGAAAGAAAAGACACAAAGGGACTATGAAAATAATGAAAAAAAAAAAAAAAGAATATAAAAGGGATAGAACAAAAGAAGGAGGAGGAAGAAAAAAAAAACTGTCAAAAGAAGAAAGTAAGAAAGAAGAAAGAATGAAAGAAAGAAAGAAGAAAGAAAGAAAAGGACAAAAGGAAAGAAAAAAAGATGATATAAAGGGACTATATAAATAATGAAAGGAAGAAAGAATGTAAAAGGAATTGATCAGAAGAAGAAGAAATAAAAGTGACTTTCAAAAGAAGAGAAGAAAAGAAAGAAAAAAATAGAAAAGAAAATAGAAAATTAAAAAGAAAAAAAGAAAAAAAGAAGAAAAAAAAGAAGAAAAAAGGGTAAGACAATAGTAAGATCAAGCTACCATGTCCACTTTTCTAAATATCATTAAAAAAAAAGAACAAAAAGAACAAAAAGAAAAAATAAGTAACGAAAGAAAAAGGAGGTGCGTGGTGTATTGGTTAGAGTCGTAGGAAATGGACTCGTCGATCCGAGTTCAATTCCTGGACGAAGCTGTTTGCATTTCACATGGCACTAATACCCTTGGGGCAGGTATGAATTCAATTCTAACCCAGCTATGGGTAAATAGCAGGGTAGACTGGGCTCTTTAACCATGGCTAGATAACCAGTCTAAGAGAAGGAAAATTCTGAATTCAAACCTGTTAAACTCCGCTTAAGAAATTGACCTTGTGTTGCATCCAGCTCGTGCGGAGGAGGTTGGTGATATATATATATATATATATATATATATATGTATGTGTGTGTGTGTGTGTGTGTGTGTGTGTGTGTGTGTGAAAAAGGGGCTAAAAGAAAGAAAGAAAGAAAGAGAGGAGGAAAGAAACAAGAAGAAAGAAAGAAAGAAAGAGCTTGAGAGGTCTATAAGAAAGCGGATAAAACGATAAAGAATTTGTCCGAAAAAAAAAAAAATCAAGCAACCCCTCCCAAAAAAAAAAAAATTCCAGGTTTGTAAAGAAAAAAGAAAAAGATGAAGGTAAAAATAAGCAAGTACGGAAGAGAAGTACAGCGAAGAGGGGGGGGTGGCTAAAGAACGGATGTCAGTCTCCCGAGTTGAATACAAAGTAAGATTGATGGTCGATTTTTACCGTTCTCCTTCTTCTTGTTGACCTCTTGTGTATCTTTCAATGGTGGCAACGGTCCTTCACCACCAAGATTCTCTTTTCAAAATATCTATACACAGTTAATAATAACCACTTGGCCGTTTAATGAGAGCTAACGTCTGTCAAGACAACTCCATACGTACATGATACCGACACGGCTAACCTGCATCTGTCTTTTGCCATTATTATTGCATCGTTTACTTTTGGTCGCTTATCTTGTGTCAGGTGAACGTCTGTCTGTTTCTACATCCAAATATCCTACGTTGAACACGTTCTGTTTTCTTTCTTAGGCCGAGAACGTTTGGCGAAAGCTTTCAGCCGTACATTCACCCCTGACGTGACTTGGACGTGATCTGAACGTGATCTCCGTCACACTCGTTCTGATTTTTGGTAACCTGGTATTTTTTTCTTTCTCTTAGAATTTTTTTTTTAAGGCTACGTAGTTCCCTTTTATCCGCGGTTTTGCTTTCTGCAGTTTTAGTTATTCGCGGTTACCTATATCACAACCCCAGATATACGCAAGAATATTATTGCATTACTTGCAGGACCTGTTGATATACCGCAGTATGATAATGTAATCATTACAACGTTTGGTATGTTTACTTAAGAGCTATTGTCAAATAGTTCAATATCTAAAAAGTATAATAATCTTGATTTAACACATTCCCTCATTTTTTCTTTCGTTCCTTCTTTTCATCTTTTCATTATGTTCGATTGAAACAGATTAGCGTTATCGCTTCCGTGTGCTCGCCCCTATCTCTATCTTTCTCTTGCTCTCTTTCTTTCTTTCTTGTTATATTTCTTCTGTGTAGCATGTCCTTTTTTCTTCCCTTTCTTTCTTTATAATAAAAACGGAATTGTCCATTATTTAACTGAGATGACGACACTCATAAGAAACAAGAATTCGGCAGATAAGCAACACCGGATAATCAGGATTCAATTTTTTGCATTTTCTCTTGGACGATTTAGACGGTTTCATTTTTTAGAAAATGATGTTGGAAGAGGATAACGGTCGTACAATTTAGGAACACAAGGGTTATTTTATATTTAGAGGTTAGGGAATCTCGTTTATTGTACCTTCATATTTACATTTTTGTGTTTTTTAACACAGTCCTATCGAATACTAATCATATTTAAACAGATATATGTGACGTAGAGATAGGGCCCTAACAGGTAATACGAATCCCGGTCAGAGTGGACATGGGAGTAATGGCAATGAAGGGATATTCCATACTAACCATTGCTCTAAAACTAGAGCCTTGCCAATTAAAAAGATATCTAAAAAAAAAAACTCTGATGAAGTAATGTCAGAGAAAAGACAGTCGCAATGAAAGTTATAATCTACTATGCATAATTCAACACCGAGCAAGAAATATTGGGCACCCAGTGAGAATCTATCTCGCTAACCTATATATATATATATATATATATATATATATATATATACATATACCAAACCCTCCGCACGAGCAAGATGTGACACAAAGTCAATTTCTTTATCGGAGTTTAAAAGTTTAAATTCAGAGTTTTCCTTCTCCTAGACTGGTTATCTAAAAAAGATTAGAGTCCAGTCTGCCCTACTATTTACCTATAGCTGGAAGGTGAGTAATTGGATGAATACCTTTCCCAAGGGTATCAGCGCTAACTGAAAAGCAAAGGCCTATTCCAGGATTTGAACTCAGTGTCGACGAGTCCGTTTCCTCTGATACTAACCATTACACCATGCGCCTCCACAACCAATAAACCATACGAGGCACTCGATGTTGAACACACATTGAACATTATAATGACAATGATGTTAGTACCCATCATCATGAAGACATATCGACAGTACATATTCCTTTGATTTTCTCTCGCCACCCTTTTCTAGCGACCATCACTCCTTATAAGTTCTCCCGGTGGCATACAGTGTCCGTACAGTGTTGGCGAATGTAAATATTTGTTGGTCAGCCAACACTAGTATATCAATATGTAGAAGTTCATAGGAGATCATCGCTCATGGGTTCGTTCTTACTTGGGAATGACTTTAAACTCTATCTGATAGTGAGGATCCAGTTTTGGAGGTTTAGGGAATGTGGAGTATCCCTTCATCACCATTGCTCCCAGGTTCACTCTGACCCGGAGTGGTAGTACCTGTTAGCGTCCATCTATGGGTTAAATAGAAAAAAATGTGTTTATAAAGAAAAATTGAGTATCTATCAAGAATGAATTTTATTTCAAAACTTTGTCGGCATTAAATGACCTACTGAGGTTGATATGCTGTAAACAAACCAAAACAAACAATTAAATGGACGAATCCTAGTCAAATAATTGGTTGCCTCCTTCTTTTTTTTTGTATTGAATGGCGCTCGGAAGATTAATTGTATCTCGTTTAATTTCGGCAAAAAGAAGAATTCGAATTGTTCATTTGTAACCGGAACGTGTTTACAAAGTCTCGCTTGATTACCTCCCTTGTCAACTGGAGACACGCACGACCGATTATTTATAACTTGGCTTTAATGAATTCATTGAACAGTGATCAATGAAATATTCTACACTGCATATTGTGTATTAAATAAAAAAGGCAAGAAAATTAAGTGCAGTTATCATTTTGTCATCCCAAATTCCTGTCCTAATTTACGATGTTTTTCCTTGTCAGTTATAAGTGTGTAAACGGTCAAATATAGATATTAACTGTTAAAAGTGCTCTTGTTATATACCCCGTTATTTGGATGTATATAATCAGTAGAGAGTCATGTCGTGTGTATAATAGAGAGAGACAAAGAGATAGTTTAGGGTAGTGTGTGGGTAGGTTAGAGTAACCTCCCTTTATTGATAGTTAACTTAGAGTGACTGTTCGTTGTGTTATGCAAATATTAGTGGCAGACCGTCGGTAAGTCTCTACTTAATGACTGGTGGGCGCCGTCATTTGCATTCTGGACTTCGTATGTCGTACGAGACGGTCGATTCGTGTTACTCTTCTTACAGGTAGGAGATGATAGAGATGATTATTCTTAATTTTTACACTGATGTTTGTTTCTTGATGAAGTTTTATTTCTTAGCCCATATTGATTCCACCGAGAGGGAGATGGACACGTCAGAACCGACAATTGCGTCTGCACTCTTTCGTAATCGGGTCGCATCTGCTAACTAACCTAACTTATTTTCACACGTCTGTAATGGCGCGTTTGTAATGGGTCAAAAGTTATTAATCGTCACAGTAATTTTCCATGGAACCTCGTTATTTTTAATCTAACATACCTTATTTAAATTTCTGAATACTCATAAATTATAAAACTATTTCTCGCTTTTTATCTTCAAATTAATTTAGATATTTTACCAGATAAAAAGAAAAGATCTTTTTCAGAAAATAAATCCGCTTTTAAATCTTATTATAATGTAGATTCAGTGTCTGGTCGTCTGTCTGTAACCGAAACTACGTAATTGCTTACGTCCCAATACCATCAGGAACTACGTAATTTTACCAATAAGCATTTAATTAATAATCAAAATCATTAATACATAGAATAAAATATTTACTAACGAATTTGATTTAGATTTGCCTCAAAACAGTCCATGTTATTAATGCATTTAAAATACTGCAATGTGTCATATATATCACTAAGAAATAAAGGGTTACATATTATATGATGTGGTTAATTTGTATTATTGGTAAGTTTCAACAAACCCGAGTTTAATAAATAATTACTTGGTATTATTGATCTCTAATATTATTATTATATTCTCCAGTGTATTAAAATGAATGCTATGAAGGATTTTATATATATATATATATATATATATATATATATATATATATATAATAAGTGTAATCTTTTATATGCGGTCTTATTTAATTTCGTTAGTCTTTCTAATTTAATATATTTCATTATAATTTATATCATTTATTTAATTAGTTGGAGGCTGTGGTGTAATGGATAAAGTCGTAAGAAATGGTCACGTCAATCAGAGTTCAAATCTTGACCGAAGCTTCTAGTTCAAATAGCGCTAATACCCTTGGGAAAGATATGGGAAACGTATAAATCCAACTACTCTCCCTCCAAATAGTAGGACAGACTGGGCTCTTGATTAGGTAACCAGTATAGAAGAAGGAAAACTCTGACTCAAAACCTGTTATATACTCCGCTTGGGGTGGTCCCTACTAGAATAGGCTCAGTTTTAATTAGTGATCTATTTCACTAAATTAAAAAAAAGTTAAATTTAAATTTTAGATTTTAAATTTCATTACCTTAAAATTTAAATACTCACCCCCGTAGGATACATATTCTTGCTAGTGCAATTAAACATTACTAAATCATTCGGATACAACATTTTTTCGGGTTCATTCTGAAAACACGCGTGCGACATTGCGCCACACGAAAAGACACTTTACGTGTCTTAACTTATTAAAACAGCAAATCGTTTTCGGGTCTTTTCGTTTCGCTCTTCGTTTTTACATCTTTGTGTTAATGAATATGTCCCTCTTCCTTCTCCTCAACCTCCCCAACCCCCTCCCCCTGTCCAACTCTCTGATCTCATTTATTCTTTCCATCAAATTGATATTCATCCTAATGATAATAAACTCTCTAAGCGGCCTCAAATATTAGTTTGCATGTCATAAGGGAAAATGAAAATGAAGGGAGATTTTTTGTTTCTTTTTGTTTCTTGTTGATGTATGTTGTTTTAATCTGATCATTTTTGGGGAGTTAACTGTTTTTGTTTTTCTTTTGTTTAAGTTTTGAATATTTTGTTGGTTTTGTAAAACGGATGTTCAGTTTTCTGAAGTGACACAGGGAAAATAATTAGTGCGAAGAATAAGACATATTAATTCTATCTATCTATCTATCTTGGAGTGTTCATTATCCATCTATCTACCTATCTATATTGGTATGTTCATTATCTATCTATGTTGGTATGTTCATTATCTATCTATCTATGTTGGTATGTTCATTATATATCTATCTATCTAATTGGTATGTTCATTATCTATCTATCTATCTATCTAACAATCTATCTGTCTGTCTATTCGTCTTGGTATGGTCATGATATATCTATTTATCCATTCGTTTTGGTGTGTTTAAATGTGGTGAAATGGATTCCTCGACCCGGGTTCCTATCCTGGACGAGGCTGTTTGAATTTCAAATCGCGCTAATACCATTTGGAAAAGTATGCATCCAACAACTCTTTCTCTAGCTATGGGTAAATATTAGGACAGATTAAGCCCTTTAACCTTGGCAAGGTAAACACTCTAGGAGGAGGAAAACTCTGTGTTCAAACCTGTTAAACTCAGCTTAAGAAATCGAATGTGTCAATTTCCTGGCCATAAATTAAGGGTCGACCTATACACGGGACTGACTATACACAGGAGTACACAGCATATATAAGTAATAATTTTGTAAGATGGAAATGATACGTTTCCATACGTTATTCATATAACAGTAAAATGAAAAGAAATATGATAATGCTCCATAGATATCTTCATAATATGAGTGATATAAAATCTGTGGCAGTCCGGATATTATATAAACAATAACAATGTAACAATAAAATACCTAATATTTCTCATCCACAAATTTTAAGGAAATATTTGCAATGAGAAAATATCTGGGAATCATTGTTAATTCAAATAATAGAATCGATTACATTATCGCCTTAGAAAGTGGATTGGGTTATCTCCCTTGTTTTTTTCTCCTATTTATAGCATGAGTCGGGCTATTTGTTTAGTCATGTATACATTGTATTAAACGGTTCGTTGGACACATTTACTGCCCCTCTTCCTTGTCTTCTTCACAATCGACATTTGTTCGAGATATTTAATGAAAGGATTATATAATAAACGTTGCTTTGTCCAGCAACTCGTTTCCTTTATATTGTATGTATGCAGCTACTATATATATATATATGTATATATATATATTATACGTATACATATATATTATGTACGTGTTTATATATATATATATATATATATATATATATGAGTGTGTGTGTGTGTAGTAAAGAGATGAATGAAAATAAAGTACTCGATTACCGGTGTAAGACCTGTATTTACTTGTTAGAGTGTACCATAAAATTAAAAGTCAATTGTTACCATTGGTTTCAAATCAACCTACTAGCCACTTCTTATCCTGATAAACCACCTCTCCTCCCTCTCTCTCTTCCCCTCTCCCCCTCTCTATATATATATGTATGATGAGGTTGTGGAGTCCAAGAATGCTTCTTTGTTGGTATATCTGATGAGGCTATTTATGTGTGCATATATATATATATATATATATATGAATAAGATATAATGAAAAAAACAAACGATGTTTACAACTGAAATAGGCTCATCAGAAGAGAAAGTGTGCAAACCGTTTCGGGACCTATTCTCTTTGACGGTTTTTTAAAAAGCAACACTCGGCCCATCCTCAACTAATATGAGGACCCTATTGCGTTATAATGTATCAACCGCACGTGGGTCGGTCATCAACAAAAAACAAGACGGGAAAAAGACCGTTAGTAAAAACAGAACGCTGCTAGTTAAACGTTGGAAT
>CM042143.1:126209637-126227137 GCA_023376005.1 Doryteuthis pealeii | reverse complement strand
CACAGGGTTTTATGTAACATAATAGAGAGAGAGAGAGAGAGAGAGAGAGAGAGAGAGAGAGAGAGAGAGAGAGAGAGAGAGAGAGAGAGAGAGAGAGAGAGAAGTAATGTAATAGTTTCGTGTAAATTAGCAAGTAAAAGTTTTTAGGGGGAATATAAGAATTATGTGCAGATTAGCATGGAAAAATTTTAAGATGAGTCAGAACAACGCCACATGGTATTTTTCTGTTTGTCGAGACGTGTCACGTGGTGAATTGTGAAAGAGTAGGAGTGAGAGGTGAGAGAGGGGAATGAGTTTGGAACGAACCGGTGGCGGAGTGAGACGTGTTTCTCACTCAGGACAGTTTTGACTTTGGGGAAAATAAAAATCTCATGAGAAAAAAAAAAGTCGCCTCGTGTTATTGTTAAAAACTATAAATGACACAAGGCAAAATGTTCGCCAGAATTCCAAGTTTGTTTCCAGACTCCAAACTTCAAAGAATTGCCAGCCAACTCAACATCAGCCCAGCAACCAGAATCGAACCTCACAAAGTATTACCGATCCAGATATAAGTATGCAACTATTATTTTTGTATGACACATCATCACTCCATTACGAAATGAGAACCATAACGTTACATTTATCTAGATAACTAGCAAAATAAAAAATACCTTCCAGGCGATGTAAATTGCCTGAGGGGTGGGAGTTAAAAATTCAATGTCAGCAGTTTGTACCCTAAGTAAGTAAAATCATCAAATTCATTAAAGGATTAAAAAGTAAAACCATTTGAAATGTAAACTTTAAATATGTATTAAAATAAAACAAACTATAAATAGATATATAATACCAGTCATGTATTTATCAAAACTTGTTTTAAAAAACAATGAGGACTGTCTAATGCGGCATGTTCAAATTTTGAGTATATTTATTCTATGTGATGACGATTTTGGGTAATGTGACGTAAGCACTGACGTAGTTTTTGTTACAGACAAAAACCGGAAGTGAATCTCCATTATTAATAGATATTAAGTTGCAATTAATGGTAGCAGTCATATTTAATCGATAGGAAGGTATTAGTCCGAATTGAACTTGCTTACTACGATGTCATAGTCCGGAATTATCTTCTATAATTATCGAATTTATGCGATATTCGCATTGTAGTTGCCTTCAAGCAAAAATATAAATATTATCGACAATGCTTCTAAAAATAAACAAACATCCAAAAAATCTTATTTCCTTCGCCGAGGAGCATAAGGCTCCGGATGTGTCTGTTATTATCCACTCAGCGACTCACTTGCCTCATATGGCAGTAGTCCCCTCAGTATCAATGACAAGGTTAATTTCGCATGAGTTTCTCGATGCTGTATCATAGCTGAAACAGTATAGTGTTTAACTATCCTGCTAGAGGTCACGGTTTCGATTCCTGTCGGAGGGGAGTCGTTAGTATATATCGCTGATGAGACTTAATAAAGTTGAAACAGTCTGTACGATATTCTACACACCGAGTGATTCTTTGCGGGATTCACTTGTCATTATTATTATCTTCTATAATTATCGAATTTATGCGATATTCGCATTGTAGTTGCCTTCAAGCAAAAAAAAAAAAAATATATAATATATATATATATATATATATGTATGTATGTATGTATTTCTATTATTATTATTTCATTTGTTTGTTTAATAATAATAGTTTGAATCGTGTACACATAGATAAACTGACCGAAACACATGTGTAAGTGATATTGATTAAATTCATCTTTTATTATCCATTCAGTACTTTCTTTTCTTTATTCATTCTTCCTCATGTCGTCGGATTCAATTCCAATTCCATTTTTACACACACACACACACACACATATATATATATAGTTAATCCTTTGTTAGTATCGGAGAAATGATGATAAAGTGCTCAATTACTTCTGTAAGAGCTGTATTTATTTATTATAGTGTACAATACATTTAAAGTGTATTGTACACTATAATATATATATATATATATATATATATATATATATATGTATATATATATATATATGGTCATTTTCCATATCAACCCGTCCAGGCTATGTAGTTCCGCGTTTTTTTTACACTACGCCATCGACTGTGGTAGACAGATTAATGCCAATGATTCAAGGGATAAATTTATCATTTTCTTCTTCTTCTTCTTCTTCTTCTCTGGTCCATTTTCTTTCTGTTGTTGTTTCCCATACCCCTTCTGTATGTACCACTACTATTAATACTACTACTACTGCTCTTTGAACAACAACAGTCTTTTCATCACTTTTGTTCAATCCTTTTTGCTTTCGTCCTTGTTCTCACTCTTGTTCCTGTTCTTGTTGTTATCCATGCTTGTTCTTCTTAGACTAAACAGTTTTTTATTCTTCCCTTCTTTTTACACTTGTGAGTTAACATTCTCAAAAGCAGCCTTTTTATAGAATTCTCATGTGTTCCTTTCTCGCTTATGCAATTGTGAAGATTTCCGCCTGTCCACGAGGAAACTGGCGTTCGACATACCGACGGGAAGGTGCAATTAATTTTAAAACTTTATATTCCAAGTAAAAGCAGTAGACATTTCTAGATGGAACAGTTGAACTACTACCAGTCTTCGTGAAATGTTCGTCCTTTCCGACACTTTTTGGTTGGTTGGGTTTTAGGATATGTCAACCCATTCGGTCAATTTATAACAAAGGCCTCCTTGTTCTATTTCTTGGTGGATACACAGTTTTTCTTAAACTCATGTTTTTTTAATCACATTTTTTAAAACTTACTTTTTTTCTATTTAACCCATAGATGGGACCCTAACAGGTACTACCACCCCAGGTCAGTGGACCTGGGAGTAATGGTGATAAAGGGGTATCCCACATTCCCCTGATCTCTAGAATTGCAACATCAACATGATAGAGTTTAACGTCTTGCCCAGTATATGAAGACCCTCAGCCACAGTCTTCTAGCATATATAAATATATATAAAAAGGTTGTGGATTTGTCATAAGGGCAATGGGGTTGGGACAATCATGTAAGTGATAGGGCTTGACGTGACAATTATCTATTAATAATGGAGATTCGCTTCCGGTTTTTGTCTGTAACAAAAACTACGTCACTGCTTACGTCACTATACCCGTCATAAATCGTCATAACATAGAATAAATACACTCAAAATTTGAGCATGCAACATTAGACAGTCCTCATTGATTTTAAAACAAGTTTTAATAGAAACATCCCCAGTATCATATATTTATATATAATTTGTTTAATTTTAATAGATATTCAAAGTTAATAGAACTTAGTTTCGATTTCAAATTGTTTTATTTTTTTACTCCTTAAATAAATTTGATAATTTCATGATTTATGGTTCAAACTCTCCGACATTTAATTTTTAGCTTCCACCTCCTCAAGCAATATCTTTCAAAAAATTATTTTTACATCGCCCTGGGGGTGTTTTTTTATTTTGCAAGTTAGTTTAATGATTAAGGGCCAAAGTGGAGTGTTGCGTGTGATGGACTGCTCAGCCAGTAGAGTCTCATCTTTAAGGATAACTAGCAGCCACCCACAGTCAACAAGTGGCCCCATTTGGGGGGGGGGCTTACTCCTCTGCAGAGATGCAGGGGGTGTATTTTAACAATCCTCGGTTTTATAGTCAAATCCATACTGCTACAAAAAAGCGGGTAGTCTGCGATTCGCGCGAGTTTTATGTGGTCAGCTAACGTGAAGGCAATGGACAAAGAAAATACTGGGTGGTCCTTGTGAATCGTCTCGTTAAGGCGTCAGATAATTACGAACCTCATTTTTGGTACGACGAGGAGGTACTACATCCGGGTCAGAATCTCCAGCACATGGATCACCTTGCTTCTTTTCTTGTTTCGGCTCACCCTACTCCATGACAAGAACACGGTTAAGTAAGAATAAATACCAGAGGCGTATTCATTAGACTGAGCAGAGGTTGGAAATCTCAAAACGATTCATAATCTGCTCTATGACTGAGACGTTTATATAAAAAGTTACTATTAACTAAAATATTAAAGTACTTACACACAATTCCGAACACTGTAAGTTTCTCTAAGTTATCGCAAAGGTGATTTGTTTATTTTTTATAATGGTTGGCTCTGTTTTTCTACGCTGAACAACAACAACAACAACAATTATTATTATTAATAATAATAATAATAATAATAATAATAATAATAATAATAATAATGATGATGATGATGATGATAATAATAATGAGGATTGTCCATTTGGACACATAGCACAACGGATATAGGGGTTGAGTTAATACATTTATAAGTGACAATCATCTGCAGGTTGCAGGTTCAATCCTGGCCAAGGGTGATAATAACATAGAATACTTAACATGGTTTAACACTCGTGTCCAGTCATGGTTAACGGAAATGAGAAAAGTCAACCACGGTGGATTGAATAAAGGGTTCGGTTCGAAGTTCCGTGAAGGCTCTTGATGACGTAATGAAGGCTCCTGCGTTTGACAAGAAGGTTCCCGAATTCGACAAGAAATACCTGAAGAAGACCAGAAGCCACATCAGCAGGAACGTGTATATAATAATAAAGATGAGGACAACAGTCCGAAAAATCCAAATAATCCAAATTATTTGTTTCTGTATCCTATTTTAGTTTTATCTATTCGTTGATGTACATTCTACCTTCTTATTCGATTATTATTTTGCTGATTGTGAGTTTTTCACACCAGCATAAGCTGGAGTTTGAGTGACAGCGCGTCCACATGGCTTCAGGACTCTTCTTGATATTTCAGCCGATCTTAACAATACAGTTGTCTAAATGGTATCAATTGTTCCTTTGATTTCCAATTTCTTTCGTCTGTTTTTATAAACTTTTGGTGATCGTTCCAAGTGTCCCAACTACAATCGGTATCACTTTCACCCTCATATTCATTGTTTTTTCAATTCTCTGGCAAGCTCCCGTTATTTGTCCATTTTTTCCTTTTCTTTAATCATTCACATCTGCTGGAACTGCAAAATCTACCAGTTGATAAGTTCTCGTTTTTTTTTGTTAATCAATACTAGGATCGGTCTTTTGGTTAGGATATGTTCAACCGTCTGTATCTCAGAGTCCAAGTGTATTTTATGCGTTTCATTCTCAAGAACGGATTCTGGTTTGTGCATATACCATTTTGTTGTATGGTCAAAATATAGTTTCTTGCACAATTCCCAGTGGATCACCTTTTCAGCCCGGTCGTGCCTAGTCTTTTGTTCTCGTTGTGCTAATTTGCGGCATTTACTTGTGTTATATCCCGAGATGTAGGAATAACAAATGATGATAAAAACAGTGAGTATATCCGGGGTGGAGAATTGTTAGGGGGAGATAACTCTCCCTAACAATTTGATACATGGTCGATTGTCTCGTCTCTGTATTACTATTATCTCTATATTAGTACTGTTACTCCTTAATTGTACAACTGTTATCATCTTAAAACACCCTCTGATTAAAAATGAGACCGTCCAAATCGTCCAAGATGAAATGCAAAAATGTAGATCCTGATTATCTGGTGTTGCTTATCCGCTGAATTCTTATTTCTTATGTGTGTCGTCACCTCAGCTAGATAATGGACCATTCCCTTTTTATTATAAAGAAGGGGAAGAAAAAGGACATGCTACACAAAAAAGTATAATAACAAAGAAAGAAAGAGAGATGGGGAAAGATAGAGAAGGGAATTAGTGTGCGGAAGTGATAACGCTAATCTGTTTCAATCAAATACAATGAAAAGATGAACAGAGGGAAATAAAGAAAAAAGAGTGAGTGAGTGAGTGTGTGAGTGAGTGTGAGAGAGAGAGAGAGAGAGAGAGAGAGAGAGAGAGAGAGAGAGAGAGAGAGAGAGAGAGTTAAATCAAGATATTATACTTTTTACATAATGAATTATTGCAATAGCTCTTAAGTAAACATCTCACATGTTGTAATAATTAAATTATCTGACTGTGGTATATCCACAGATCATGTTAATTATTATTATTATTATTATTATTATTATTATTATTGGAGGTTAAATTTGTTGTGTTCTAAGCCCTATTGACGGGGAAACAGCCATAAAGTAATTACTTTCGAGTAATTTTTTCGCATTAGAAAACTTCCTCAAACTTTTGACTAGCATCTCCACACTCACTTTCCTGATTTTTACAATCGTAACAGAAAAACAATCATCACACCCCACTAGACCCCCTCTCTAATGTATTCTGAACACTGATTTCTTCGTAACCCCACCTTCCCCCAAAACCCCTAAGATTTCACCGTTAAGACTACTTACCCTCATATTACGCCTGACATGAGTTTTGATAATCGCGTAAAAACTTTTACAATAATTTATACATTATACAGAATATTAACATCGATCAATTCATTTCTGAGTAGTTGGACGTCTTACAGATAAATATTTATGGCTTGAAGTAATAGACTGTCGATGGTGGCGTGAACAGAGAAATTAGAATGGTGGACGAAGTGGGGTGGGGGAGACTGACGTGGACAATTACACAAGAATATATCTATAAAACAAAGATACATAAAGTTTATTCATAATCTAATAACATTTATATACGTGCAAAGAAGAAGCGACTGACATTATTGACGCTCTACGTTTTCATAAACACCATCAAAACCATTGAATGACTTAAATTGGTAATTTTTTTATGTCTTCTTATTTGTTTTTTTGTTTTTTTTTTCATTCTATTAATATCCATTTATCTTCCACAAATAGAGGGCCAAACACCTGACCAATATCGTCTTAGATTATTTTTGGCTAAATAGAAAACAAAACCCTTTCTATATTCAATGGCAAAATAACCATCAGTTCAACGGCTATTATTATATTCTTTTTCTATCTTTTTTTTATTCCATCATTATTATCTTATTTTTCTATTTATTTTTTGCTTCTTTTGGTCACATTAAATATATAAAAAATCTACATAAAAAATTTACTTCATAAATAACATTTGTCCGTAAATAGATGTCCACTTCGCAAAACATGTTCATCTTTTCCTCACCATACACCAGTCTTCATCTTTTCGTCTGAAACATATCTCCCAACCCATTAACACCTTCGTTCCTCCCTAACACGAACACCATACCCAGCCCTGCCCTGCCCTCCTCAGCACTACCCTACCCTGTCCATGCCCTGCCGAAACATCGCGCAAACCAAATGTGGAAAGAATAAATTGGGAAAATGAAACAAGGCAAGCCGATTGAATCAGAAAGGCAGGCATCTTTTAACCATACGTCACGGAAAAGGCTAATCTCAAAGCGATATTCCGCACTGAAGCATTCTGGGAAAAACAGCGTCATGTTTCCCAATAACAATTGAAACCACCACCCACCCATCCACTCACACGCTTTATGTTGAACGATTCCGAAGATTGCCACAGGTTACGACAGGCACCTGACAGATGAAAAAGCAAGCAGCTTTTACTCTATAAACGTGAGAGCGTTTAAAAAGTCTCACACAATAAGCCTATACTTTATTTATATGGCAGTGCGGCGTGTAATGGTTAGAGACTTAGGAAATGGATTCGTCGACACGAATTCAAATCCTGATGAGGCCGTTTGCATATCACATAGCGCATTACCCGTGGGAAAGGTATGCATCCAACTACCCCCTCCAGCTATGTGTAAATAGTAGGGCAGACCGGTCTCTTTAACCGTGGTTTGGTAAGATACTCTGGATCATTCTTAAAAACGAATAAGCCCAACGAGAATACAAAGCTAGGTACAGCTGGGTTGGGAAGGTGATACATAAACCAGAATCTGTTCTTGAGAATGGAACGCATAAAATTCCCTGGGACTTTGAGATAAAGACAGAACAACTTATACTAACCAGGAGACCAGGCCTAGTATTGATTAACAAAAAAAAAAAAAGAAACTTGTCAATTGGTAGATTTTGTAGTTCCAGCAGATTGCACGGTGGAGATCAAATACCTGGACCTTGTAAGAGAAGTGAAAAAGCTATGGAATATGAGGGTGGAAATGATACCTATCCTAGTTGGGTGCACAGGAAATGGTCCTAAAAAGCTTGGAAAAAAGCCAGGAGGAACTAGAAATCAGAGAAAGAACTGAAACCATCCAGGCAACTGCACTGCTGAATAGGGCTAGAATTTTTCTGGATGGTCTCAATTCTTCCTCTGATTTACGGCTCCTTCAGTCTTTTTTCCCAAGCTTTTTAAGGACCATTCCTAGTGTACCAATTACACTTTCACCCTATTATTATTATTATTATTATTATTATTATTATTATCGTATCAAGAAATACACCCGAAAGGTGCAGATAACCTCATCGTCAGCGATGTTAATAATAATAAAAATGGACAAATTTCTGGACCTTGCCAGAGAACTGAAAAAGTTATGGAATATGAAAGTCAATGTGATACCAATTGTAGTTGGTGCACTTGAAACGGTCCCAAAGGGATTAGAAAAGGGTTTGGAAAGACTGGAAATCAGAGGAAGGATTGATACCATCCAGAACACTGCACTGCTGCAATCTGCCAGAATACTCAGAAAAGTCCCGGAGACCTGAGGAGACTTGCTGTCACTCAGACTCCAGTGAAAGACCATCAGCTAACACTGATGTGAAAACTCAAAAGGAGTAAATAATAATAATCCTGGAGACCCGAGGAGACATGTTGTTACTCAGACTCTAGTGAAAGACCATCAGCTAACGCTGTTGGTAAAAGACACAACTAATAATAATAGTATAATAATAATAATTGTTGTTTTCAAATTAGAAGATATGTATGAATATTTTTTGCAATGTATTAGCAACTTTCTCTTTCACTGATTCCCCCTACATCACTGAAGTTAAGCAGCAATGAGTCTCTTCAATATTTAATTGGGTGACCACTTAAACAACAGCTGGTAACATAAGCAACCAGAATCCTTTGTTTATCAAAATGACTTGAATCGGCATTAAATAACTCGAAAAGTGTTGACATGCCGTAAAACAAAAACAACGTGAACTTGAAACTGCATTGTAGAGTGCATTCTATTTTGAGGCAAGTATAAAAGAAAAACAAGCAAAAAGAAAAAGAAACAACGTGCATAGTGATTTCCATATTGTCGGTTTTCTCAGCTTGCCTTTTGCTGGTCTTTCTATTATTCATGACCTCTCAGAAGAAGAACAAACAAATTCTTTAAAAGGAAACAGATCAGTGGGTGTGGCTAGCGGGAGATTATGAAAGTGAAAGTAGAAAGTGAAAGTAGAAAAGGTGAAATGTACACAAAGCACCCCCCACCAATGCATATCTAAACGCTCAAAGAAAAAAAGAAATTGAATTAGAAAAAGAAAATAAAGAATAAAGAGAAGGCGTGACTATGTTAGGAGCTTGGAGCATCGATGAGAAAAAGAATAACAAAGAAGATGATTAAAAGTAGATCGGATGAGAAAGAAGAGAAGATAAATCAGAAGATTAAAAGAAAGAAAGAAAGAAGAGAAGATAAATCAGAAGATTAAAAGAAAGAAAGAAGAAGAAGAAGAAGAAGAAGCAGAAGGAGGAGGAGGAGAAGGAAAGTGAGGAGGAGGAGAAGGTTAAGATGTAGTGGTTCAGCAAGTAGAAAATTGGAAAACGAAAGAGAAAACTGAGAGAGAGAGAGAGAGAGAGAGAGAGAGAGAGAGAGAGAGAGAGAGAGAGAGAGAGAGAGAGAGAGAGAGAGAATATTTAGTAGAATAAACGAAAAAAGAAAAGAAAGAGGCATCAAATAGGAAGAGAGAGAGAGAGAGAGAGAGAGAAGAGAGAGAGAGAGAGAGAGAGAGAGAGAAGAGAGAGAAAGAAGTAAGAAAGAAGAGAAACGAAGAAAGACGACGTCAAAAATCAAGTGATTAAAAGAAAGAAGAAAAAGAGAAGAAAATATAAGAGAAGAAGAAGAAGAAGAAGAAGAAGAAGAAGAAGAAGAAGAAATGTGGTAGATAATATAATAATAATAATAAGAAGAAGAAGAAGAAAAGAAGAAGAAGTTGGAGAAGAAGAAGAAAAAGAAGAAATTGGAAGAAGATAAAAATGAATTAACTGAGCTTTTATCAAATAAAATAAAATAACAAATGATTTTAAAAATATATGGCCATTTACGAAAAGGTTTTGAGTCTAAAAGCCAATCACTGTCTCCATTCGCCACCTGTTTGTCTCTTTCTCACTTCCTCTGTTGCTCGACACTTTCTACACGTACGCCCTCTAGCGGCATTTTTCGCATTTCATCTGTTAAATTAGAGATGAGAGTCTAACGTTATTCGATTATATTCATCTTGGCAGCCCTCAGCGACTGGACCACACCCAACTGTTCCCCCCCCCTCCTCGCTTCTCTCCATTACACGAAATTGGCCAGATGACGGATACTCTCAGTTCTTTCTTTTTTTAGCCGCTACTCCCACAAAGTGGGCGCTCGAAACACGGAAAGAGCGAGATGGGGAGAAGGAGAAGGAGTGAAAAGTCGGATATTGAAGAAAGAGGGGGGGATTTTGAAAAAAAGAAAAAAAAGGAAGAAGGCAAAGAAAAAGAAAGATAATACCCGGAAGAAAGATTGCTGAAAAGAGAAAGGTATTGAGAAGATGGGAAAATAAACCAGTCTAGGAGAATGACACGTCTGAATTAAACAAGCAGCTGCTACAGATTTAGTATTATAATTGATCGGGGAAAAGAAAAAGAAAAACAGGAAATCGGTGACGTCATCTTTTTTGTATAACCTTTTCAGAGGATGAGGTAAGAGGAAAGAATAAAGAGAGAAATAGAAAGAAAGAAGAAAAGAAAGAGAGAGAGAGAGAGAGAGAGAGAGAGAGAGAAGAAAAAGAAGAAGAATGATAGATAGAGAGTGTGTGTGTGTGAGTGAGAGAGAGAGAGAGAGAGAGAGGAGGGGGAAGAAGAAAAAGAAGAGTGATGGATAGATAGATATTGTGTGTGTGTGAGAGAGAGAGAGAGAGAGAGAGAGAGAGAGAGAGAGAGAGAGAGAGAGAGAGAGAGAGAGAGAGAGAGAGAGAGAGAGAGGGGGGACAGCAAGAAATCGGGTTGGATAATATATATATATATATATATATATATATAGATAGAGAGAGAGATAGAGAGAGAGGCTGTGTGTGAGAGAAACAGCGGAGTGGGGAAGAGGAAGAAGAGTTGTCGGGTGGAGAGAGAACAAGAAAATAGCATGAGCAAAGAAGAAGAGAAGAAGAACAACAACAACACAACAACAACAACATGTTTTTAGAGAATAGAAAGATTTTATACTCGGATGATCACCCAGCGACCATCACCTCATGTCCCGCACTGTCTGTCGGTCGCTTCTGCCATGTATATTTACTAACCCCTGTCTATCTATCTCTGAGAGATAAAAAAATATAGCGAAAACTACGAATCAGATATAAAATACGTCGACGAACCTATCTATAAAGATACACCTGTGAAGGAAAATTGATTTTAACTGTTGCCTCACACTAACAATTCGTTTAAAAACAAAATATTTGCCCCGAAGCAATTGAATACAATTACAAAAATGATTTTGCATTAAATAAACCATCGGTCTTGATAGAATATTTCGAAGAGTCCTGAATATCTGCAGAGACTTGCTGTCACATAGATTCCAGTGGAAAACCACCTGTTAGAGCCGATATGAAAAACTCGCCAGGAATAGTATGTACAATGAAATGGGACTTATAAAAAAATCTCTGAGATATTCAGATACAAATAGACCACCCAATCCCGTTCAGAAGGCTAGAGCTAGTGTTAATTACCAAGAAAGAAAAAGTGTTACATAATTCGTGAGCAGTTATAAATTATGAACATACCAGCAGTTCGAATATTAAAATAAAGTTAGTTAGATTTAAAACTGGAGGTGGGGAATTTTCCATACCCGTTGGGGCTATGAGTGACATGACGATGATCCCAACTGACCTTCCGGTACAGACACGTGAGAATAAGTTTTAGTTTAGTTAGTTAGATTCGACCCGGTTTTAAAGGAGTGCAGACGCGATTGTCGGCTCTGACAGGTCAGTCTCGGATTCAAATGGGCAGGATAAAAATAAAGCTTTATTATTAAGAAACAACCAAGACGTGTTAATTAAATGAAACAAACAATGACCAGTCCAGATCAGCCCGAAGTAGAATCAACCTTCAGCAGAGAAGTAAGCCCAAACAGAGAACATGGCGTCCAGACGAGTAGATAAAGTAAGCAGAATGTAAAGTAAGACAATCAATTATTATCTCTAATCTGTCTCTCTGTCTTTGTCTCTCTATATATCGTCGTCGGGGCGGCCTAATGTCGGTATGAGCCAATCAGCGAGGGAGTCTATCCCCTTTTCACTAGCGCTAGACTAAGGAGATTGTTTTTGCATCTGAGGTGGAGCGCCACACCTACCATCAGCTCCTACCCGACGTATAATAGGGGTATATATGACGGTAATCTGAAAATTAGCTACATAAATGAGAGTAATCTCCCCTTGTTTCTTTCACTTCGAAGAAGCTGTGTGTTTTGTTTTGTAAAAACACGGATTTTTCGACAAATATACTTTTCTAATATACAGGTACTCTCATAGAAATATTAACACCTTTTTTTTTAAATCACCTGTGGGAGATTCTAAGCATATGTTGACAGGAATTGTGAACATGGGGAGATTGTTTGAAAATATATTGAAGGTATTCCTATAAGGGTGTTAACATTTTTAAATTGATTTAAATAAAAAGACGTTAATATTTTTATGAGAGTACCTGTATTATTAGAAAAGTATAGATATACCCAATTTGTCGATAAATCCATGTTTTTACAAAACAAAACACACGGCTTCCTCAAAGTAAAAGAAATAAGGGGAGGTTACTCTCATTTATTTAGCTAATTTTTAGATTACCTATATGAGTATATAACAAAAAAAACCTTATCTGGTGGGTTTTGCTTTTCCTTGGAAAGCGAAAAGATAGACACATACTTATTCAAACCCCAAATAGCAATCCAGGCACGACATGAGCATCCCACTATAAAAAAAAATACAACTCACTCTCACCACAATATAAAGGTTAACCAAATTCTTCAACTTAGACACCACGACACCCACACACACTATGGTATCAGCAAATGGTGCACATTCTCCTCGTACTACCTCTTCATCGCACTCATTATGGTATCAAACAAAACCCACATTTTCACCCACTACCTCTCAATCTTAATAACTCTATCGACTCAACTACCCCCTCCCTCAAACCTCTATCCTAAGATAAAGAACAACTACATTGGATGACACCCGCTACTTACCCCCTTCCCGGTCAATATGCGACCATCACTACTCATAACCCGACAAGCAGGAGCTTAGAATCTCCTCACAAAATTCACACCGTATCCTGAAGAAGGTTGCAAAAAAATGAAATGTTATTGCTTCGACATTACCGTAGAAAATAAATATTCATCCTTTTGGAAAACTTCGTGTTTTTCTATATTTTTCCACATACAGTCGGATTAATTTCCTCATTTTACTTCCACACATACTTATATAATATTACGAGATCAATTAAATGTATTTAAGTTCATTTGGATTCAAGAAGAAGAAGAATTGAATGAATAAGAAAAAGCAAACTTGATTGAATAATAATAATAATAATAATAATAATAAGAAGAAGAAGAAGAAGATGGAGAAGAGAAGAAGAAGAAGAAGATGGAGAAGAAGAAGAAGAAGAAGAAGAAGAAGATAAAAATGAATTAACTGAGCTTTTATCAAAACAAATCAAATAATAAATGATTTTAAAAATATATAGCCATTTACGAAAAGGTTTTGAGTCTAAAAGCCAATCACTGTCTCCATTCGCCACCTGCTTGACTTTTTCTCACTTCCTCTGTTGCTCGACACTTTCTACACCTACGCCCTCTAGCGGCATTTTTCGCATTTCATCTGTTAAATTAGAGATGAGAGTCTAACGTTATTCGATTATATTCATCTTGGCAGCCCTCAGCGACTGGACCACACCCAACTGCCCCCCCTCCTAGCATCTCTCCATTACACGAAATTGGCCAGATGACGGATACTCTCAGTTCTTTCTTTTTTAGCCGCTACTCCCACAAGTGGGCGCTCGAAACACGGAAAAAAGCGAGTGATAGATGAAGAAATATTTGGAGATTAGAGAAAGAAAATGAAGACGATAAAGAAAAGGTGACGAAAAAGATGTACCGGGAAAAGATCTATCAAAGAGAAAGATGTTGTGAAAGCGAAGAAGTAAGCCAGTCTAGGAGAAGAACAAGCCTGAATTAAATAACCAGCCGCTACTCGTTTGGCTCTCAATTAAAAAATGTTTGAGTCTCATCTGCTATTTGTTCATTTACTGCTAAAAGAATAATAAGATCCACTGGATGTGCTAGTTTCATAATTCTGACCGAGGAAAATAAACACACAACACACACACATATATATATTTATATATATTTATATATATTATATATATTATAATAATTATTATATATATATATATATGTGTGTGGTGTGTGTGTGTGTGTGTGGTGGAAATACGGTGAAAAAATTAATCCGACAATATGAGAAGAAAAATATTTTCAAAAATATAACAAACACAGGATGTTACGATCAAGGGAAAATTTTATGTGTCAATACTTAAGTATTCCAGTATTATAACCATCATCAGGACACTGTTAAGGAATGTTTTTGTGAGGGACGAAATGAAAAATATTAAGTGTATAGTGAATGTGTGAATATGATGTTATTAACTGTTAATTTTTATATGTGCGTTTGTTTACGAAAGCTTCATCCTATGATCTTCACGTTCCATTTTTGCACATGCAATGATCACGTCATCAGCTTTTGTCCCTCACAAAAATTTTCTGTAACAGTGTCATGATGATGGTTTAATATCGAAATACTTAAGTATTGACCACAATTGTTTCCCTCGTCGTAACATCCTGTGTTTTGTTATATTTTGAAAATATTTTTCTCTCATATATTATTATATATATATATATATATATTATACGTGTGTGGGTATATAGTATCTTTATGTCTCTAATCTTCTCTGTGTGTGTGTGTCTGTGTGTGTGTGTGTGTAGAATATATATAAGAAAATGCAAATTTTTACAAATTAAATTTATTAATAGATGAGAGATACTCAACGCTAAAACGTTTCTGTTTTATAAAAACGTTCATCAGGACAAATGGATTAGATGTTGTCTAACTGAATAATTTTTTTTTTTCAAAATGAAAACGACAAATAAGGAAGTATTATAGAAAAACGTCCTTTTTCAGTTAACAGCGTTCTGTTAAAAATCGTTACGCCATTAGTGTTCGAAAAACATATTTGACATGTAACGCATCTCCACCCCCCCAATAAATAAATAAATAAATAAATATGATAAAAAATGAATATGTAATAAACAAATGAAGGATTAAAAGAAAACTAACAATTCTACTTACAGATTATATTCATGACTACATATGTTTAACATTTTTCAACTTTGCAACTAATTTTTATTACTACATACGTTTATCAATATAATCTATATTTTCATATCTTAGTTCATGTATATTAGTACTTAAATATTTCCACCCATATTATATATATTATATATATATATATATATATAAATTGGAATTATTTAATTCATATCACCAGAGGCTCAAATTTCGAAATATATACGGATCCCGACACTACGAATTTGTCATCATACAGATTCCTGAAATTTTCTACCTCATCTATTGTACGGTTGGATGTATTATATTTTTTAAACTTCTTTGTAACCGGAAACATTTTCTGGAATTTTGATATTTATATACACCTTTACTGCAAACTCTTTTGAGTTTTTTAATAATAAACTTATAATTTAAAAAAATAAAATCATTTTATTTTAACATAAATACGCATTTTAAAAAATTATTTGAAAATTCCGGTACTGATCGAGAGCGTTCTGTGCCTCGTGATTAATAGATATATTTATTCGTTTTTCCGTTTACATGGCTTTTGATAAGAGCATAATGGTGCATGAATAGCATGATTTCTGTCAGCAAACTTTTAATACATTTTGTTTTTTCTACATAAACTTTCTTACACACACACACCACATATTATATATATATATATTAATATATATATATACACTGGAATGTGGTTGTCGTTTGTTTCTTCTCCTATGTTATAGAAGAAAATATATGGACCTAATAATATATTTGATTAGAATAAAGAAAGCCTAAAAAATTAAAATGTACTTATAAGTAAAGCCGTTTAGATGAAAGCATGAAACAATTTTATTGTTGCTATATTTCGGGATTCTTGTCCCTTGACCGCAAAGAAATGAAAATATAAATGAATTTCTACAATTCTATTAAACGGAAGTAACTCCTCATTTAAGGTGTTGATGTTCCTTTGTATCACTTATAGTGATATCCGGACTGTCACGATGTATCAAGCTGTAAGTATTCTATTTCCCTTTTTTTATATTTGAAGTTGTAACTATTATATGAGGTCGTATTGTCTGGAGATGTTTGTAGCTAAAAATGTTTAATGTCTCTTTAAGGAATATTGTAATTCCTCTCTCTCTCTCATTCCCCTCCCTCTCTCTCCTCTCTCTTATTATAGTATAGTATATATAATTCAATTAATAAAAAAATTTAAAAATGAACACCTGTTTTTTTTATAAAGTTTTTAGGGAGTAATTAAAAGAAAAAGAAAAAAAAGGAAAAGTAAAGTTGGAATGGATATTTTTCTCTAAACTTCATTGCATTAATGACTCACATAGGTTGATATGCCGTTAACAAAACTCAAAACTACTCATTGGTCGATGGCAAATGATCATTTCAGACTCTCATGCTCTGTTCCTTCGATGGTCCCATCTCTTCCTCTTTTTCCTTTGCGTCTGACGTTATTCCATTGTGTGAAACAGACACATCTTTTTGTTAAGGAAGATATCCACGGACACTTTCTGTGTAGCACACTTTTATTTATTTTCTATCTAAGAACGGTTTTGAACCTCTTTTGTACATGGATGAAAATAAGTGAATCTTTCCCTTGCATATGCAAAAGCCAATATGCCAGTCAATGCTCTATTGGGATCTCTACGTGAATTGTACCCATGTGTAATGAGTATTATATATATATATATATTATATATATATATTATTATATGTGTGGTGTATGTGTGTATTTTTGGTAGCATTTCTTCTTTTAAAACATCGTTGTGTTAAACTGTACAGAAATTCTTGTCGGACGAGTTTTTGTGGATCTTTCTAATTTCCTGGCCATCTTTTGGTGTCAGGGTGGAACTTGGTGTAACAGTCCACCAAAGGCTTCATTACGAGCCGGCTTTCGGCAATTTGCCATCTTCAGGTAGGAACTGATGGTTGTTCCGGTGTTCTCCGCTTTTTAAAGACAACGAGCAGTAGCGTGGAATTGGGTAGTGGAGGTAGTAACAATTGGTAGGGAAGGTTGTTATGAATTGGTTGTAGTTTCGAACGAAATGCAGTAGAAGATTGTTTTGTGGAATGGGGGCAATTAGAATTAGAAAGGATTGAACAAAAACTCGTCCGACAGGAATCGTCAGTACAGTTTAC
>CM042143.1:126192939-126205439 GCA_023376005.1 Doryteuthis pealeii | reverse complement strand
CCAATTATTAGTGTTATTATTATTATTGTTTTTATTATCTTTTTTAATACTATTATTATTTATAAAGTGTTAATGTAATTGTATGCATTTTAGAACATTGGTGCAATTATCAAAGTTTATTTTGTTTAGTTTGGGATTTTTGCGTCTAATATGCAGTGCTTCTAAAATCTTTAGTCGTTGTTTACATATTTGTGTTTCTATAATGGTGGTGTTATCGTTGAGTATTTTTCGGAATTTAGTATTGGGACAAGAGCGTGTTTTTAAACGTAAAAAAAAAATTGCAGACAAAAAATGGCTGCAATGTTCAACAATATATGCCTACAATAAGAAATGCTGCCTAAGTATATATATATATATATATATATACACGAGTGTGTATGTGGGTGCCTGCGAGAGTGTGCGTGTGTTTCTTACCCTTAAAAATGAGTTATAATAATCAGCTAAAAAATAAATATATAAACTTGGAATAAAAATCCCTTGGATTGAAAGTAGTTTACGGACTGCTATACTCAACTTGGAAGATGCTCACACACACACATACACAAATACACACACACACACACACACACATATATATATATATATATATATATATGTATATATATATATATGTATATATATATATATATATACTATAGTGTGGGATTGTCTCTGTTTCAGCTTTTACTGGAACGGTGTGCCAAAGGCAGTATTATTGTTAGAGTGCTCAATATAAAATAGAACTGTTATATAATATAATAAGATAAATATATAAAGGTTTTACATATCTATTTATTAGGTGACAAAGGAACAGTCACAACCATTTTGGTTTCATGCGTCAGAAATCATCATATGCCATTTGAAACAACGTCACCTGATGATTGCTGACGCATGAAACCAAAATGTTTCTGACTGTTCCTTTGTCATCAAATAAATAGATATGTAAAACCTTTATATATTCATTTTATTATATATATATATATATATATATTATACACACACACAATTGCCTCTTTAACTTTTCCGTTTCAGTTGCGTTAGTGAATTAACCAAAAGTGCTCAATATATCATAAACATAGAGCAATAATAACAGTAGTCATAGTAATAGTGAAAAAGAGTTGTAGATTTACCATCGAAACCATGGTAGACCATTATTCTTTTCCACATTACAAAATATATATATATATATATATGTGTGTGTGTGTGTGTGAGAGAGAGGAAAAATAGAAGTGAATCCGACAGTATGTGATATTATGAAAAAATTGGAAAACACATGTTCATAAATGAAGTAATCTTTATTTTGCCTTCGCTGCAGTGTTTCGTTCTCTTTCAATAGATCTTCATCAGAGCTTTCAATATTTTCCTCAAACTAATGAAAGCCCAGATGAAGATCTATTGAACAGGTCGAAACACTGCAGCGTAGGCGAAATAAACATTACTTCATTTATGAACTTGTGTTTTTGCCCAAGGAATCCAAAAATGCTATAAGAAAATTTTTAAACCAATTTTAAGTTATTGATGATTTCTGATTTTTTCTGATCTCGACAATTTTTTCAATTAGTATTTCACATATATTGAACATTATTTTTACCAAAAAGATAGTTTGATTTTTTTCTCCGAACCGAGGCTACAAAATTTTGCAAAGTTTTCTTAAAATTTTGCACTCCAATTTTCCTGAAATTTTGTCTAGATGAGTTAAAGTTAAACAATCCCCACGATATGATCTTCCAATTCTAAACATTGACGGAGTTATGTTGATTCTAAACATCGACATAACTCTCCAAGTTTGGGTTGGGGCTCGTGAAAAATGGCGACTTTTTAAAATCAATTTTTGTCTCTAAAATGAATTCTAGAGCTTCCTTACTCCTAAAAATTGGGTTATAAAAGCATTTTAGCCCTAGGAAACAAGAAATGCTATCAATCAATTTTAACGAATTTTAAGTTATTAATGATTTCTGATTTGCAAAATTTTTAACTGATGTTGTAGTTTCAGTTCTGAGCAAAAATCAAAGTATCTTTTTAGTACAAATAGTATTCAATATATGTGAAATAATAATAGAAAAAGATTTTTGTCATAGATTATCGGGATATGGATCTTGCTATGCAAAAATTAGAAATCATCTATAACTTAAAATTGGTTGAATTTAAGTCTTTTTTTATAGCATTTCTGAATTTATTGGGCAAAAATGCTTTTATAAACCAATTTTTAGTTGTTGGGACGCTCTAGAACTCATTTTAAATACAAAAAGACTCCATTTTTCATCAACCCCACTAAATTTGGAGAGCTAAAAATCGACATAACTCAATTCCTTAAAATAAAGCTAACTGCTAAAACGAAAGAAAATAAGATTTGTGTAAAGTGAAAGAATTATAAATTTTTGTTGAAACTAAATGTTCAACTCTTAAGTACGAAATCATATTTCTATATTATCAATTAACAACCTAAATTCGCAGATCCATTATTACTAAATAGCGAGTTCGATCCTGGCTGAAGGCCCCATATTTACAAACTTGCGTCACGCCCTACCCGTGGTGAACAGGTTGGGTGATAATGGAAGTCTCATCACAGTGAAATGATTAACAAATTACTCTCGCAGATCAATCGCGTGATGCCTCATACTTGTGAGCTTGTGACAGATCCTAACGGTGGCGAACGGATTCGGTAAATACCTACTTCTGTACCATTTAGTAACTTTTCAACGTGTATTATATTTACAAACAAACAGCGTTGATTAAATAACTAGCAGGACCTGTGGATATACCACGGTATGATGATTTAATTATTACAACGTTTGATATGTTTACTTAAGAACTATTGCCCAAATAGTTCAATATGTTTCATTTTTAAGCAGATGATGTTGCAATATAACTGTCGTAGTTTTAAGTAACATTGGTATTAATATTTGAATGGTGATATTTAATTTGCTTAACAATTAACAGCAAGTTCTAATTAATAATTTAGTTTTGTCAATTATTTTTAATTCAAAGTTTGTTTTTTTTTATCTTCATATATAAACAATTTTTTGTGAATAAGATTTCTAATAAAACCGTTGTGATGTAAGTGATAAAAAAAATCAGACGTATGATCGTAAAAAAGATTTGAACCAGTTAAATATTTACCTCACATATGCCCCCCCCCCCCCATACCTCTATCTAATTTTTGGGCATTTTTTTTTTTTTTTTTTACCCGTATGAGGAGATATTTCAAAGTTTACTAACTACTCACCTCTGAACACATTCTATTCAAATAAAGTCATATTACACCGGACAGCACAATTTTCGGTGTGTTATATCTGACACTTGTTTTTCACTATTTTTGACCTCTGAATCCAAAATGACCCCAGTTTTTTTCTATATCACATCAACTTTTGAGCTACATCAACTTTTGAGCTATATCCTCGATTTTTCTCAAATACATAAAAATACAGCATCTAACAAATGTGTTCTTATTTTAGGGAATGTTTTAAAAAGTTACGTACAATGGAAAATAATAAAAACATTTGTAATCTGAGTCCTTCTGTTCAATTACAACGAATACGTGCGAGGGCTGCTGATTGCGGTTTACGGCAGGATCACGGTGATGGGAGGCCTCTGTGAGCGGTTTAAAGTAGGCAAAGAATTAAAAGCTAAATGAAGCGAATGCCTCTAGAGTTGGGTTGTTTTACTGGCTGTATTGTTTGAGGTAATTTTATTATAATGAGATTATGTAACTCTCTGTCTGTAACCGAAACTACGTTATCATGATTTCTTTATATTCAAAACGATTATGATATAGACATTATTTAATCTTAATTAGCATTTTAATTATTAAAGTCTAGCTGAGTTAGGTTTGTCATAAAACAGCCTGTATTATTAACAAGTGATATATATCTTTAAGAAATAAAGATTTACATAGTATATAGTGGGAATAATTTGCATATCAATTTTAACAAAACTGGGATTAATGAATAATCCTATGTATGATTTTATATTGAAATCAATTAGAATAAAGCAAAAATAAGTGTAATCTTTTTTGAGTTTTTGTTTAATTTCATTGTTTTGTTTTTTTCATTGGTTTTTCTAATTCAATATCTTATTGTAATTGAGATTCGGTGTCTGTCTATTGGTAACTGAAACTACGTCAGAATACCCTCAGGAATTGTGTAAATTTATTAATGAGTTTTTAATTTATAGTCATTATCAAAATCAATTTAACATAGAATAAATTTTATCTATTAACTATGTCTATGAAAATCTGAGTTGGATTTGCCTCAAAACAGCCCATCTTATTAGTTAGTTTAAAACCTTGCAATGTGCAACAAAGGTTTTTATGATATATGGTGTGGTTAATTTGCACACTGGTTTAAACAACCCGGATTTGATAAATAATTACTTGGTGTTATTGATCTCTTTTTTTTTTTCATTCTCCAACGTATTAAAATAAATCCTATGAATTATTTTATATGGAAACAAATTAAAATATAATTAAAAAGTGTTTAATTGTTTTATATGAGTTCTTATTTAATTAAGAATTAAATACTTATGTCCGGAGGGCGCTTATTTCTGCTAGTAATATCTAATTATGTTAAAATTAAATACTTGCTAACAGAGGGCACATATTATTGCTAGTTGTTCTCACAAAGATGTTTGAGGTAATTGATATAAAATTGACTAGTGGCCGATAAAAAAAAGATGGAAATAAGATTCAGCATCGAAAGTAAATTTCTATTTTTATGGCTACTTAGTTTTCCTGTCCTAACAGACAATGGAAACTATTCCTCACCATTTTTTCTTGTCACAGAAATTGGCATCAATGTAAATGAATTTTTTTGAAATGGCGCCAACATCACTTATTCCATAAAACTTCCAAATCTCTTCTTGCATTTTCATATAAACATATCCACCTTGAAAAATTCCTCCCACTGAATAATTTCATCCGTGCTCAAAGCAATAATAACTTGGAAATACAACAACAACAAAAAAATAAAGACTTATCAAAAAGAATAAAATAAAAGAATATAATATAATAAAAAAAACCACCAAGTAATATCTTTCATATCTTGCTGGCTATTATTGCCTCCCATCTATACATATATATATATCTTCATCCTCATCTTTCTGGTGGTTACACGCTACGTGGCACACTCGCTAAGGCTACGGACACAAAACTGCTAAACGAAATCCGTAGTCCCAGTAGCGTCATCAATATTATCAAGCGTCCCCTCCCCCCGGGTTGTAACGGCCAGTCCCGTTCGACCCACCCCCTCTGATTCTCTCCACCCACCCACCATTACCCACCACCTTGTGCCCCTTTTCTACGCCGAGGCCCGAGGAGCATTGCATGCAATTTGTGCAAAAACTAAGACGAGGCCGCTTTGAAAACAGATGCCTCTTATTAACGGAGGTCGAATCTTTTTCTTGCATGATATTTCAACTTTATTTCCTGACACCGGGACCAGACCGCAAACTGAATGATCGGTACGGAAATATAGCAGCTGGTGTACACACATATATACAAACACGCGTGATGTAATGGTTAGAGTAGTAGGAAATGGACTCGTCGACCCAAGTTCAAATCCTGGGCGGAGCTGTTTGCTTTTCATATAGGTTTAACACCCTAAGGAAATGTATGTATCTACCTACTCTTCCAGCTATGAGTAAATAGTAGAACAGACAGGACTCTTTAACAATGGATAGGTAACTAGAATTCAAACCCGTTAAACACCGATTTAGAAATTAATCTTGTATTACATCCTGCTCGTGCGGAGGAGTTGGTAAATATATATATACAAACACATACAAACACACATAAATACACGCATATATACAAACATACACAAATTCTGGGGTGGGGGTCACAGTAGCGTAGGGGCTCACATGCTGGGCTGCGATTTCGTAGTCAGCGAGTTCGAACTCCAATCGTGATATTAGGTTCAATTTCGGACTAATACCCTAGGGGAAAGGTATAAAGACTGTTATCCCTAAACCCACTAATGGATTAGAGAGTACCACTACTAAGGTTTAGCTCAGTCAATAGAGCATCCGTTTAGGAACCACATGATTCCGGGTTCGATATATATATATATATATATATATATATAATATATTGTGGTAAACTGTACTGACGATTCCTGTCGGACGAGTTTTTGTTCAATCCTTCTAATTTCTAATTGCCCCCTTCACAAAACATCTCTACTGCATTGTTCGTTCGAACTACAACCAATTCATACAACCTTCCCCTACCAATTGTTACTACCTCCCACTACCAATTCCTACGCTACTGCTCGTTGTCTTTAAAAGCGAGACACGGAACATACCATCAGTTTCCTACCTGAAGATGGCAAATTGCCGAAAGCGCTCGTAATGAAGCCTTTGGTGGACTGTTACACCAGTTCCACCCTGACACCAAAAAGATGGCCAGAAAATTAGAAAGGATCCAACAAAAACTCGTCCGACAAGAATTTTCTGTACAGTTTAACACAACATGTTTAAAAGAAGAAATGCTACCAAAATACACACATACACACACATATATATATATATATATATATATATATATATATATATATATACTCATACACATGGGTACAAATTCACGTAGAGATTCCCAATAGAGCATTGACTGGCATATTGGCTTTTGACATATGCAAGGAAAGGATTCACTTATTGTTCTATCCATGTACAAAAAGAGGTCAAAACCGTCTTAGATAGAAAAGAAATAAAAGTGTGTACACAGAAGTGTCGTGGTATTTATTCTTCCTAACAAAAAGATGTGTCTGTTCCACACAATGGAATAACGTCGGGTACGCAAAGGAAAAAGAGAAGATGGACCATCGAAGGAACAGAGCTTGAGAGTCGAAATGATCATTGCCATCGACCAATGAAGTTAGTTTGAGTTTTGTTTAACGGCATATCAACCTCTGTGAGTCATTTAATGCAATGAAGTTAGTAGAAAAATATCCATCAACTTTTACTTTTTCTTTTTTTTCTTTTCTTTTTTAATTACTCCCTAAAAACTATAAAAAAAACAGGTGTTCATTTTTTAAATTTTTTTATTAAATTGATATATATATATATATATATATATAGAGAGAGAGAGAGAGAGGGAGGGGGAATGAGAGAGAGAGAGAATTACAATATTTCCTTAAAGAGACATTAACATTTTTAGCTACAAACATCTCCAGACAATACGCACCTCATAGAATAGTACAACTTTCAAAATAAAAAAAGGGAAATAGAATACTTACAGCTTGGATACACGTTGACAGTCCGGATATCACTAAAGTGATACAAAGGGAACATCAACACCTTAAATGAGAGTTACTTCCCGTTGAATAGAATGTGAGAATTTCATTTTTATTTTCATTTTCTTTGTCTGGTCAAGGGACAAAGAATCCCGAAATATAGCAACATAAAAATGTTTTCATGCTTCATTCTAAACGGCCTTTACTTATAAGTACATTTAATTTTTTTAGTGCTTTCTTTTATCTAATCAAATATATTTTAGTCCATATGATTTTCTTCTATATACATAGGAGAAACAAACGTACAACCCACATTTCAGTGTATATATATATATATATATATATATATATATATGTGTGTGTGTGTGTAGAAAGTTTTGTAGAAAAAACAAAATGTTTAAAGTTTTGCTGACAGAAATCTGTTTCGACCATATGCGTCTTTATCAAAGCAACATTGTAAACGGAAAAACGAAATAAATATATCATTAATCACGAGGCACAGAACGCTCTCGATCAGTACCGGAATTTTCAAATAATTTTTTAAAATGCGTATTTTATGTTAAAAATAAAATGATTTTATTTTTTTAAATTATAAGCATTTTTATTATTAAAAAACTCAAAAGAGTTTGCAGTAAAGGTGTATATAAATATCAAAAATTCCAGGAAAATGTTCCGGTTACAAAAGAAAGTTTAAAAAATATAATACATCCAACCGTACAATAGATGAAGGTAGAAAATTTCAGGAATCTGTAATGATGACAAATTCGTAGTGTCGGGATCCGTATTATATTCGAAATTTGAGCCTCTGGTGATATGAATTAAATAATTCCAATTTTATATATATATATATATATATATATATATATATGGGTGGAAATATTTAAGTACTAATATACATGAACTAAGATATGAAAATATAGATTATATTGATAAACGTATGTAGTAATAAAAATTAGTTGCAAAGTTGAAAAATGTTAAACATATGTAGTCATGAATATAATCTGTAAGTAGAATTGTTAGTTTTCTTTTAATCCTTTTCATTTGTTTTATTACATATTCATTTTTTATCATATTTTATTTATTTATTTATTTATTTGGGGGGGTGGAGATGCGTTACATGTCAAATATGTTTTTCGAACACTAATGGCGTAACGATTTTTTAACAGAACGCTGTTAACTGAAAAAGGACGTTTTTCTATAATACTTCCTTATTTGTCGTTTTCATTTTGAAAAAAAAAAATTATTCAAGTTAGACAACATCTAATCCATTTGTCCTGATGAACGTTTTTTATAAAACAGAAACGTTTTAGCGTTGAGTATCTCTCCATCTATTAATAAATTTTAATTTGTAAAAATTTGCATTTTCTTATATATATTTCTACACACACACACACACAGACACACACACACAGAGATAGATAGAGACATAAAGATACTTATACCCACACACGTATATATATATATATATATATATATATATATATATATGAGAAGAAAATATTTTCAAAAATATAACAAACACAGGATGTTACGACGAGGGAAACAATTGTGTGTCAATACTTAAGTATTTCGATATTAAACCATCATCATGACACTGTTACAGAAAATTTTTGTGAGGGACAAAAGCTGATGACGTGATCATTGCATGTGCAAAAATGGAACGTGAAGATCATAGGATGAAGCTTTCGTAAACAAACGCACATATAAAAATTAACAGTTAATAACATCATATTCACACATTCACTATACACTTAATATTTTTCATTTCGTCCCTCACAAAAACATTCCTTAACAGTGTCCTGATGATGGTATAATACTGGAATACTTAAGTATTGACACATAAAATTGTTTCCCTTGATCGTAACATCCTGTGTTTGTTATATTTTTGAAAATATTTTCTTCTCATATTGTCGGATTAATTTTTTCACCGTATTTCCACACACACACACACACACACACACATATATATATATATATATATATATATATATATATATATATATATATATATATATAATATATATATGTGTGTGTGTGTGTGTGTTTATTTTCCTCGGTCAGAATTATGAAACTAGCACATCCAGTGGATCTTATTATTCTATTTAGCAGTAAATGAACAAATAGCAGATGAGACTCAAAACATTTTTTAATTGAGAGCCAAACGAGTAGCGGCTGGTTATTTAATTCAGGCTTGTTCTTCTCCTAGACTGGCTTACTTCTTCGCTTTCACAACATCTTTCTCTTTTGATAGATCTTTTTCCCGGTACATCTTTTTCGTCACCTTTTCTTTATCGTCTTCATTTTCTTTTCTCTAATCTCCAAATATTTCTTCATCTATCACTCGCTTTTTTCCGTGTTTCGAGCGCCCACTTTGTGGGAGTAGCGGCTAAAAAAAAGAAAGAACTGAGATATCATCTCCATTTCGTGTAATGGAGAGATGCTAGGAGGGGGGGGGCAGTTGGGTGTGGTCCAGTCGCTGAGGGCTGCCAAGATGAATATAATCGAATAACGTTAGACTCTCATCTCTAATTTAACAGATGAAATGCGAAAAATGCCGCTAGAGGGCGTAGGTGTAGAAAGTGTCGAGCAACAGAGGAAGTGAGAAAAAGTCAAGCAGGTGGCGAATGGAGACAGTGATTGGCTTTTAGACTCAAAACCTTTTCGTAAATGGCTATATATTTTAAAATCATTTATATTTGATTTGTTTTGATAAAAGCTCAGTTAATTCATTTTATCTTCTTCTCTTCTTCTTCTTCTCTTCTTCTTCTTCTCTTCTCCATCTTCTCTTCTCCATCTTCTTCTTCTTCTTCTTATCTTTATTATTATTATATTATTATTCAATCAAGTTTGCTTTTTCTTATTCATTCAATTCTTCTTCTTCTGAATCCAAATGAACTTAAATACATTTAATTGATCTCGTAATATTATATAAGTATGTGTGAAGTAAAATGAGGAAATTAATCCGACTGTATGTGGAAAAATATAGAAACACGAAGTTTTCCAAAAGGATGAATATTTATTTTCTACGGTAATGTCGAAGCAATAACATTTCATTTTTTTGCAACCTTCTTCAGGATACGGTGTGAATTTTGTGAGGAGATTCTAAGCTCCTGCTTGTCGGGTTATGAGTAGTGATGGTCGCATATTGACCGGGAAGGGGTAAGTAGCGGTGTCATCCAATGTAGTTGTTCTTTATCTTAGGATAGAGGTTTGAGGGAGGGGGTAGTTGAGTCGATAGAGTTATTAAGATTGAGAGGTAGTGGGTGAAAATGTGGGTTTTGTTTGATACCATAATGAGTGCGATGAGGAGGTAGTACGAGGAGAATGTGCACCATTTGCTGATACCATAGTGTGTGTGGGTGTCGTGGTGTCTAAGTTGAAGAATTTGGTTAACCTTTATATTGTGGTGAGAGTGAGTTTGTATTTTTTTTTATTGGGATGCTCATGTCGTGCCTGATTGCTATTTGGGGTTTGAATAAGTATGTGTCTATCTTTTCGCTTTCCAGGAAAAGCAAAACCACCAGATAAGGTTTTTTTGTTATATATCATATAAGGTAATCTAAAAATTAGCTAAATAAATGAGAGTAACCTCCCCTTATTTCTTTTACTTTGAGGAAGCCGTGTGTTTTGTTTTGTAAAAACATGGATTTTCGACAAATTGGGTATATCTATACTTTTAATATACAGGTACTCTCATAAAATATTAACGTCTTTTATTTAAATCAATTTAAAAATGTTAACACCCTTATAGGAATACCTTCAATATATTTTCAAACAATCTCCCCATGTTCACAATTCCTGTCAACATATGCTTAGAATCTCCCACAGGTGATTTAAAAAAAGATGTTAATATTTTCTATGAGAGTACCTGTATATTAGAAAAAGTATATTTGTCGAAAAATCCGTGTTTTACAAAACAAAACACACAGCTTCTTCGAAGTGAAAGAAACAAGGGGAGATTACTCTCATTTATGTAGCTAATTTCAGATTACCGTCATATATACCCCTATTATACGTCGGGTAGAGCTGATGTAGGTGGGCGCTCCACCTCAGATGCAAAACAATCTCCTTAGTCTAGCGCTAGTGAAAAGGGGATAGACTCCCTCGCTGATTGGCTCATACCGACATTAGGCCCCCCGACGACGATATAATAGAGACAAAGACAGAGAGACAGATTAGAGATAAAATTGATTGTCTTACTTTACATTCTGCTTACTTTATCTACTCGTCTGGACGCCATGTTCTCTGTTTGGGCTTACTTCTCTGCTGAAGGTTGATTCTACTTCGGGCTGATCTGGACTGGTCATTGTTTGTTTTCATTTAATTAACACGTCTTGGTTGTTTCTTAATAATAAAGCTTTATTTTTATCCTGCCCATTTGAATCCGAGACTGACCTGTCAGAGCCGACAATCGCGTCTGCACCCTTTAAAACCGGGTCGAATCTAACTAACTAAACTAAAACTTATCTCACGGTCTGTACCGGAAGGTCAGTTGGGATCATCGTCATGTCACTCATAGCCCCAACGGGTATGAAAATTCCCCACCTCCAGTTTTAAATCTAACTAACTTTATTTTAATATTCGAACTGCTGGGTATGTTCATAATTATAACTGCTCACGAATTATGTAACACTTTTTCTTTCTTGGTAATTAACACTAGCTCTAGCCTTCTGAACGGGATTGGGTGGTCTATTTGTATCTGAATATCTCAGAGATTTTTTTATAGTCCATTTCATTGTACATACTATTCCTGGCGAGTTTTTCATATCGGCTCTAACAGGTGGTTTCCACTGGAATCTATGTGACAGCAAGTCTCTGCAGATATTCAGGACTCTTCGAAATATTCTATCAAGACCGATGGTTTATTTAATGCAAAATCATTTTTGTAATTGTATTCAATTGCTTCGGGGCAAATATTTTGTTTTAAACGAATTGTTAGTGTGAGGCAACAGTTAAAATCAATTTTCCTTCACAGGTGTATCTTTATAGATAGGTTCGTCGACGTATTTATATCTGATTCGTAGTTTTCGCTATATTTTTTTATCTCTCAGAGATAGATAGACAGGGTTAGTAAATATACATGGCAGAAGCGACCGACAGACAGTGCGGGACATGAGGTGATGGTCGCTGGGTGATCATCCGAGTATAAAATCTCTCTTCAAAAACATGTTGTTGTTGTTGTTGTTGTTGTTCTTCTTCTTCTCTTTGCCATGCATTTTCTTGTTCTCTCTCCACCCGACAACTCTCTTCCTCTTCCCCACTCCGCTGTTTCTCTCACACACAGCCTCTCTCTATCTC
>CM042143.1:126020439-126190439 GCA_023376005.1 Doryteuthis pealeii | reverse complement strand
TCTTTCCAAACCCTTTTCTAATCCTTTGGGACCGTTTCAAGTGCACCAACTACAATTGGTATCACATTGACTTTCATATTCATAACTTTTCAGTTCTCTGGCAAGGTCCAGAAATTTTCCATTTTATTATTATTAACATCGCTGACGATGAGGTTATCGCACTTTCGGGTGTATTTCTTGATACGATAATAATAATAATAATCAAATTCATATATAATAATAGGGTGAGTGTAATGTACACTAGGAATGGTCCTTAAAAAGCGTTGGGAAAAAAAGACTTGAAGGAGCCGTAAATCAGAGGAAGATTGAGACCATCCAGAAAAAATTCTAGCCCATTCAGCAGTGCAGTTGCCTGGATGGGTTTCAGTTTTTTCTTGACTTTCTAGTTCCTTCCTGCTTTTTTCCAAGCTTTTAGGACCATTTCCTGTGCACCAACTAGGGATAGGTATCATTTTCCACCCTCATATTTCCATAGCTTTTTCATTCTCTTACAAGGTCCAGGTATTTGATCTCCACCGTGCAATCTGCCTGGAACACAAAATTACCATGACAAGTTAACTCTTCTTTTTTTTTTTTGTTAATCAATACTAGGCCTGGTCTCCTGGTTTAGTATAAGTGTCTGTCTTTATCTCAAAGTCCAGGAAATTTTATGCGTTCATTCTCAAGGGCAACGGTCTCTTTAACCGTGGTTTGGTAAGATACTCTGGTCATGTCTTTAAAACGAATAAGCCCAACGAGAATACAAGCTAGGTACAAGCGGGTTGGGAAGGTTGATACAAAACCAGAATCTGTTCTTGAGAATGGAACGCATAAAATCCCTGGACTTTTGAGATAAGACAGAACAACTTATACTAACAGGAGACCAGGCATGCAGACAATCGGCACTGTCGCATAAACCCTTCCTGTATATAAAGAACAATTAGAGTCGAATTTACATATAACAAGTGAAGTCTCTCTCTCGATAAGTATCGCCTGCTCACCTCTCCGCTCGCTCTCCAGCCAGTGCATCCGGTAACGCCATAGTCCGAAGAGCCTCAATATCCTGGACCTGTAAGAGAAGTGAAAAAGCTAGGAATATGAGGTGGAAATGATACCTATCCTAGGTGGTGCACAGGAAATGTTCCTAAAAAGCTTGGAAAAAAAGCCAGGAGGAACTAGAAATCAGAGAAAGAACTGAAACCATTCCAGGCCAACTGGCACTGCACTGAATAGGGCTAGAATTTTCTGGATGTTCTCCAATTCTTCCTTCTGATTACGGCTCCTTCAGTCTTTTTCCCAAGCTTTTTAAGGACATCCAGAGTACAATTACACTTCACCTATTATTATTATTATTATTATTAATTATTATTATTATCGTACATAGAAATACACCCGAAAAGGTGCAGAAACCTTCATCGTAGCGATGTTATAATAATAAAATGGACAATTTCTGGACCTGCCAGAGAAACTGAAAAAGTTATGGGAATATGAAAGTTCAATGTGATACCAATTGTAGTTGGGTGCACTTGAAACGGTCCCAAAGGGATTAGAAAAGGGTTTGGAAAGACTGGAAATCAGAGAGGATTTTGATACCAATCCAGACACTGCCACTGCTGCAATCTGCAGAATACTCAGAAATCCCGGAGACCTGAGGAGACTTGCTGTCACTCGACTCGTGAAGACCATCAGCTAAACACTGATGTGAAAACTCAAAGTAGAAATAATAATAATCCTGAGACCCGAGAGAGACATGTGTTAACTCCAGACTCTAGTGAAAGACCATCAGCTAAACGCTGTTGGTAAAAGGACAAACTAATAATAATAATAATAATAATATAATTGTTGTTTTCAATTAGAAGATATGTATGAATTATTTTGCAATGTATTAGACAACTCTCTTTCACTATTCCCATACTATATACATAGTCTCTTCATATTTAATTGGGTGACCACTTAAAACTAGCTGGTAACATAAGCAACCAGATTTCCTTGTTTTCAAAAATGACTTGAAATCGCATTAAATAACTCGAAAAGTGTTTGACAGCCGTAGAACCAAAAACACGTGACTCTGAAACTGCATTGTAGAGTGCATTCGATTTTGAGGCAAGTATTAAAAGAAAAACAAGCAAAAAGAAAAAGAAACAACGTGCATAACTGATCTCTATTCTTGTCATTATATTATCAAGATTGCAACTGTTTGCTGCAGTCTTTCTATTATGTGTTTCTCCACTCCTAGAATGAACAAACTAATTCTCGTCTTAAGCAGGAAACAGATCACTCTTCGGATATCTTAGCTGAGAGATTATGATACGATGGAGCAGTAGAAAGTAGAACCTGGTGAAATGTCCTTAATCCTCACCCAGCTCCATATCTCCTCAATAGCAATACAGTGCAATATAGAAAAAGAAAATAAGATAAAGAGAAGGCGTGACTATGTTAGGAGCTGGTAGCACTCGTGACTCAGCACTAACAATAACAAAGAAAGATGATTAAAAGTTAGATGTATGAATTAGAAGTAGATATAAATCAGAAGATAAAAGAAAGAAAGACAAGGAAGAGAAGATAAATCAGAAGAATTAAAAGAAAGAAAAGAAGAGAAGAGAAGAAGAAGCCCAGAAGGAAGGAGGAGGAGAAGGGAAATAGCTGATGGTCTCAGATGGTTGGTGTCAAGTTGGATATACCTAGTGAGAATAGGCCGAAAGAGGAAAACGAGGAGGGGGGAAGGGAGTTTCGCTGCCGTATGGAGACCAGTTAAGCGAGATGAGCCAGTACAATTGGCACAAAGAAGGTAAGGTACGAGGTGAGATATTGCTGACTGCCTTCGGAGGCCCAAATGTACTTCCGTCTTAGATCTATGGGAGAGAAGATGACGAAGAAGAGAGAAGAGAGGAGAATGACTCATAAGCTAATGCTCACGAGAAAAAAGACAAGAAAGAGGCATCAAATAAGGAAGAGAGAGAGAGAGAATCAGTACGCAGTTTCGAGAGAGAGAGAGATAGCGTACGCCGAGGTGTTTATGACAGTATCGAGAGAAGAGAGAGAAAGACGTGGAGAGAACAAGAAGACATGCATACACCCAGAGCGTCAAAATCGTGATTAAAAGAAAGAAGAAAAAGAGAAGGAAATATAAAGAACGAAGAAGAGAAGAAGAAGAGAAGAAGAGAAGAAGAGAAATTGGTAGATAATAATAATAATAATTAATAATAAGAAGAAGAAGAAGAAGAAGAAGAAGAAGAAGAAGAAGAAAAAGAAGAAATTGGAAGAAGATAAAAATGAATTAACTGAGCTTTTATCAAATAAAATAAAATAACAAATGATTTTAAAAATATATGGCCATTTACGAAAAGGTTTGAGTCTAAACCAATCACTGTCTCCATTCGCCACCTGTTTGTCTCTTTCTCACTTCCTCTGTTGCTCGACACTTTCTACACGTACGCCTTCTAGCGGCATTTTTCGCATTTCATCTGTTAAATTAGAGATGAGAGTCTAACGTTATTCGATTATATTCATCTTGGCAGCCCTCAGCGACTGGACCACACCCAACTGTTCCCCCCCCTCCTCGCTTCTCTCCATTACACGAATTGGGCAGATGACGGATACTCTCAGTTCTTCTTTTTTAGCCGCTACTCCCACAAAGTGGGCGCTCGAAACACGGAAAGAGCGAGATGGGGAGAAGGAGAAGGAGTGAAAAGTCGGATATTGAAGAAAGGGGGGAGATTTTGAAAAAAAAGAAAAAAAAAGGAAGAAGGCAAAGAAAAAGAAAGATAATACCCGGAAGAAAGATTGCTGAAAAAGAAAGGTATTGAGAAGATGGGAAAATAAACCAGTCTAGGAGAATGACACGTCTGAATTAAACAAGCAGCTGCGACAGATTTAGTATTATAATTGATCGGGGAAAAGAAAAAGAAAAACAGGAATCGGTGACGTCATCTTTTTTGTATAACCTTTTCAGTGGATGAGGTAGAGGAAAGATAAGAAAAATAGAAAGAGAAAGAAAGAAAGAGAGGAGAGAGAGAGAGAGAGAGAGAGAGAGAGAAGAAAAGAAGAAGAATGATAGATAGAGAGTGTGTGTGTGAGTGAGAGAGAGAGAGAGAGAGAGGGGGGAGAAGAAAAGAAGAGTGATGGATAGATAGATATTGTGTGTGTGTGAGAGAGAGAGAAGAGAGAGAGAGAGAGAGAGAGAGAGGAGAGAGAGAGAGAGAGAGAGAGACAGCAGAAATCGGGTGGATAATATATATATATATATATATATATATAGATAGAGAGAGAGATAGAGAGAGAGGCTGTGTTGTGAGGAAACAGCGGAGTGGGGAAGAGGAAGAGAAGTTGTCGGGTGGGAGAGAACAAGAAAATAGCATGAGCAAAAGAAGAAGAGAAGCAACAACAACAACAACATGTTTTTAGAGAATAGAAGATTTTATACTCGGATGATCACCCAGCGACCATCACTCATGTCCCGCACTGTCTGTCGGTCGCTTCTGCCATGTATATTTACTAACCCCTGTCTATCTATCTCTGAGAGATAAAAAATATAGCGAAAACTACGAATCAGATATAAAAATACGTCGACGAACCTATCTATAAAGATACACCTTGAAGGAAAATTGATTTTAACTGTTGCCTCACACTAACAATTCGTTTAAAAACAAATATTTGCCCCGAAGCAATTGAATACAATTACAAAAATGATTTTGCATTAAATAAACCATCGGTCTTGATAGAATATTTCGAAGAGTCCTGAATATCTGCAGAGACTTGCTGTCACATAGATTCCAGTGGAAAACCACCTGTTAGAGCCGATATGAAAAACTCGCCAGGAATAGTATGTACAATGAAATGGGACTTATAAAAAATCTCTGAGATATTCAGATACAAATAGACCACCCAATCCCGTTCAGAAGGCTAGACTAGTGTTAATTACCAAGAAAGAAAAGTGTTACATAATTCATGAAGCAGTTATAAATTGAACGTACCAGCAGTTCGAATATTAAAATAAAGTTAGTTAGATTTAAAACTGGAGGTGGGGAATTTTCCATACCCGTTGGGGGCTATGAGTGACATGACGATGATCCAACTGACCTTCCGGTACAGAACGTGAGAATAAGTTTAGTTTAGTTAGTTAGATTCGACCCGGTTTAAAGGGTGCAGACGCGATTGTCGGCTCTGACAGGTCAGTCTAGGATTCAAATGGCAGGATAAATAAAAGCTATTATTAAGAAACAACCAAGACGTGTTAATTAAATGAAACAAACAATGACCAGTCCAGATCAGCCCGAAGAAGAATCAACCTCAGCAGAGAAGTAAGCCCAAACAGAACATGGCGCCAGACGAGTAGATAAAGTAAGCAGAATGTAAAGTAAGACATCAATTATCATCTCTAATCTGTCTCTCTGTCTTGTCTCTCATTATCGTCGTCGGGGGCCTAATGTCGGTATGAGCAATCAGCGAGAGTCTATCCCTTTTCACCAGCGCTAGACTAAGGAGATTGTTTTTGCATCTGAGGTGGAGCGCCAAATCTACCATCAGCTCCTACCCGACGTATAATAGGGTATATATGACGTAATCTGAAAATTAGCTACATAATGAGTAATCCCCCTTTGTTTCTTTCACTTCGAGAAGCTGTGTGTTTGTTTTGTAAAAAACACGTTTTTCGACAAATATACTTTTCTAATATACAGGTACTCTCATAGAAATATTAACACCTTTTTTTTAAAATCACCTGTGGGAGATTCTCAGCATATGTTGACAGGGATTGTGAACATGTGGAGATTGTTTGAAAATATATTAAAGGTATTCCTATAAGGGTGTTAACATTTTTAAATTGATTTAAATAAAAAGACGTTAATATTTCTATGAGAGTACCTGTATATTAGAAAAGTATAGGTAGACCCAAAGTGTCGAAAAATCCGGGTCTTTACAAAACAAAACACACGGCTTCCCCAAAGTGAAAGAAAAAGGGGATGTTACTCTCAACTATGTACCTAATTTTCTGATTACCGTCTTATATACCCACATCATACGTCGGGTATATAATAGCGACAGATACAAAGACAGAGGCAGAGAGAAAGCTATGTAGATAATGTTCAGATTACCTAAATGAGTATATAAGAAAATAACTTATCTGATTGGATTTGCTGTTCCGGTGGAACACAAACTGCAAGAAACCGAAAAGATAGACACATACTTATTCAAACCCCAACTAGCAGAACCGACATAAGCATCTCAATATAAAAAATACAATTCTCTCCCACCACAATATAAAGGTTAACCAAATTCTTCAACTTAGACACCCCGATACCTGCACACACTATGGTATCAGCAAATGGTGCACATTCTCCTCGAACCACCTCCTCATCGCACTCATTATTATATCAAACAAGACCCACATTTTCACCCACTACCTCTCAATCTTAATAACTCTATCGACTCAACTACCCCCTCCCTCAAACCTCTATCCTAAGATCAAGATCAACTACATTGGATGACACCCGCTACTTACCCCCTTCCCGGTCAATATGCGACCATCACTACTCATAACCCGACAAGCAGGAGCTTAGAATCTCCTCACAAAATTCACACCGTATCCTGAAGAAGGTTGCAAAAAAATGAAATGTTATTGCTTCGACATTACCGTAGAAAATAAATATTCATCCTTTTGGAAAACTTCGTGTTTTTCTATATTTTTCCACATACAGTCGGATTAATTTCCTCATTTACTTCCACACATACTATAAATATTACGAGATCAATTAAATGTATTTAAGTTCATTTGGATTCAAGAAGAAGAAGAATTGAATGAATAAGAAAAAGCAAACTTGATTGAATAATAATAATAATAATAATAATAATAATAATAAAAGAAGAAGATGGAAAAAAGAAGAAGATGGAGAAGAAGAAGAAGAAGAAGAAGAAGAAGATGGAGAAGAAGAAGAAGAAGAAGATAAAAATGAATTAACTGAGCTTTTATCAAAACAAATCAAATAATAAATGATTTTAAAAAATATATGGCCATTTACGAAAAGGTTTGAGTCTAAAAGCCAATCACTGTCTCCATTCGCCACCTGTTTGACTTTTCTCACTTCCTCTGTTGCTCGACACTTTCTACACGTACGCCCTCTAGCGGCATTTTTCGCATTTCATCTGTTAAATTAGAGATGAGAGTCTAACGTTATTCGATTATATTCATCTTGGCAGCCCTCAGCGACTGGACCACACCCAACTGCCCCCCCCCTCCTCGCATCTCTCCATTACACGAAATTGGCCAGATGACGGATACTCTCAGTTCTTTCTTTTTTTAGCCGCTACTCCCACAAAGTGGGCGCTCGAAACACGGAAAAAAGCGAGTGATAGATGAAGAAATATTTGGAGATTAGAGAAAAGAAAATGAAGACGATAAAGAAAAGGTGACGAAAAAGATGTGCCGGGAAAAAGATCTATCAAAAGAGAAAGATGTTGTGAAAGCGAAGAAGTAAGCCAGTCTAGGAGAAGAACAAGCCTGAATTAAATAAACCAGCCGCTACTCATTTGGCTCTCAATTAAAAAATGTTTTGAGTCTCATCTGCTATTTGTTCATTTACTGCTAAATAGAATAATAAGATCCACTGGATGTGCTAGTTTCATAATTTGACCGAGGAAAATAAACACACACACACACACATATTATATATATAATATATATATATATATATTATATATATATATATATATATATATATGTGTGTGTGTGTGTGTGTGTGTGGTGTGTGGAAGGTGAAAAATTAATCCGACAATATGAGAAGAAAATATTTTCAAAAATATAACATCCTTGTTTGTATTTTTGAAAATATTTTCTTTCATATATATATATATATATATATATATATATATATATATATATACGTGTGTGGTGTATAAGTATCTTTATGTCTCTATCTATCTGTGTGTGTGTGTGTGTGTGTGTGTGTGTAGAAATATATATAAGAAAATGCAAATTTTTACAAATTAAAATTTATCAATAGATGGAGAGATACTCAACGCTAAAACGTTTCTGTTTTATAAAAACGTTCATCAGGACAAATGGATTAGATGTTGTCTAACCTGAATATTTTTTTTTTTCAAAATAAAAACGACAAATAAGGAAGTATTATAGAAAAACGTCCTTTTTCAGTTAACAGCGTTCTGTTAAAAAATCGTGACGCCATTAGTGTTCGAAAAACATATTTGACATGTAACGCATCTCCACCCCCCAAACAAATAAATAAATAAAATATGATTAAAAAATAAATGAATATGTAATAAAACAAATAAATAGGGTTAAAAGAAAACTAACAATTCTACTTACAGATTATATTCATGACTACATATGTTTATTAACATTTTGCAACTTTGCAACTAATTTTTATTACTACATATGTTTATCAATATAATCTATATTTTATCTTAGTTCATGTATATTAGTACTTAAATATTTCCACCATATATATATATATATATATATAATATATATATAAATTGGAATTATTTATTTCATATCACAGAGGCTCAAATTTCGAATATAATACGGATCCCGACATACGAATTTGTCATCATTACAGATTCCTGAAATTTTCTATTTCATCTATTGTACGGCTGGATGTATTATATTTTTTAAACTTTCTTTTGTAACCGGAACATTTTCCTGGACTTTTTGATATTTATATACACCTTTACTGCAAACTCTTTTGAGTTTTTTAATAATAAAAATGGTTATAATTTAAAAAAATAAAATCATTTTATTTTTAACATAAAATACGTATTTTAAAAAATTATTTGAAAATTCCGGTACTGATCGAGAGCGTTCTGTGCCTCGTGATTAATGATATATTTATTTCGTTTTTCCGTTTACAATGTTGCTTGATAAAGACGCATATGGTCGAAACAGATTTCTGTCAGCAAAACTTTAAACATTTTGTTTTTTCTACAAAACTTTTCTACACAACACACACACATATATATAATATATATATATATATATATATATACACTGAAATGTGGGTTGTACGTTTGTTTCTCCTATGTATATAGAAGAAAATCATATGGACTAAAATATATTTGATTAGATAAAAGAAAGCACTAAAAAAATTAAATGTACTTATAAGTAAAGGCCGTTTAGAATGAAGCATGAAAACATTTTTATGTTGCTATATTTCGGGATTCTTTGTCCCTTGACCAGACAAAGAAAATGAAAATAAAAATGAAATTCTCACATTCTATTCAACGGGAAGTAACTCTCATTTAAGGTGTTGATGTTCCCTTTGTATCACTTTAGTGATATCCGGACTGTCAACATGTATCCAAGTTGTAAGTATTCTATTTCCCTTTTTTTATTTTGGAAGTTGTACTATTCTATGAGGTGCGTTGGTCAGGAGATGTTTGTAGCTAAAAAAATGTTAATGTCTCTTAAGGAAATATTGTTAATTCTCTCTCTCTCTCTCATTCCCCTCTCTCTCTCTCTCTCTCTCTCTCTCTCTCTATATATATATATATCAATTTAATAAAAAAATTTAAAAAATGAACACCTGTTTTTTTTTATAGTTTTTAGAGAGTAATTAAAAAAGAAAAGAAAAAAAAGAAAAAGTAAAAGTTGATGGATATTTTTCTACTAACTTCATTGCATTAAATGACCCACAGAGGTTGATATGCCGTTAAACAAAACTCAAACTAACTTCATTGGTCGATGGCAATGATCATTTCGACTCTCAAGCTCTGTTCCTTCGATGGTCCATCTTCTCTTTTTCCTTTGCGTACCCGACGTTATTCCATTGTGTGGAACAGACACATCTTTTGTTAGGAAGAATAAATACCACGACACTTCTGTGTACACACTTTTATTTCTTTTCTATCTAAGACGGTTTTGACCTCTTTTTGTACATGGATAGAACAAAAGTGAATCCTTTCCTTGCATATGTCAAAGCCAATTGCCAGTCAATGCTCTATTGGGAATCTACGTGAATTTGTACCCATGTGTATGAGTATATTATATATATATATAATATATATATATATATTATATATATTGTGTGTGTATGTGTGTATTTGGTAGCATTTCTTCTTTAAACATGTTGTGTTAAACTGTACAGAAAATTCTTGTCGGACGAGTTTTTGTTGGATCCTTTCTAATTTTCTGGCCATTTTTGGTGTCAGGGTGGAACTGGTGTAACAGTCCACCAAAGGCTTCATTACGAGCGCTTTCGGCAATTTGCCATCTTCAGGTAGGAAACTGATGGTATGTTCCGTGTCTCGCTTTTAAAGACAACGAGCAGTAGCGTAGGAATTGGTAGTGGGAGGTAGTAACAATTGGTAGGGGAAGGTTGTATGAATTGGTTGTAGTTCGAACGAACAATGCAGTAGAGATGTTTTGTGGAAGGGGGCAATTAGAAATTAGAAAGGATTGAACAAAAACTCGTCCGACAGGAATCGTCAGTACAGTTTACCACAATATATATATATATATATATATATCGAACCCGGAATCATGTGGTTCCTAAACGGATGCTCTATTGACTGAGCTAAACCTTAGTAGTGGTACTCTCTAATCCATAAGTGGGTTTAGGGATAACAGTCTTTATACCTTTCCCCTAGGGTATTAGTCCGAAATTGAACCTAATATCACGATTGGAGTTCGAACTCGCTGACTACGAAATCGCAGCCCAGCATGTGAGCCCCTACGCTACTGTGACCCCCACCCCAGAATTTGTGTATGTTTGTATATATGCGTGTATTTATGTGTGTTTGTATGTGTTTGTATATATATATATTTACCAACCCCTCCGCACGAGCAGGATGTAATACAAGATTAATTTCTAAATCGGTGTTTAACGGGTCTGAATTCTAGTTACCTATCCATTGTTAAAGAGTCCTGTCTGTTCTACTATTTACTCATAGCTGGAAGAGTAGGTAGATACATACCTTTCCTTAGGGTGTTAAACCTATATGAAAAGCAAACAGCTCCGCCCAGGATTTGAACTTGGGTCGACGAGTCCATTTCCTACTACTCTAACCATTACATCACGCGTGTTTGTATATATGTGTGTACACCAGCTGCTATATTTCCGTACCGATCATTCAGTTTGCGGTCTGGTCCCGGTGTCAGGAAATAAAGTTGAAATATCATGCAAGAAAAAGATTCGACCTCCGTTAATAAGAGGCATCTGTTTCAAAGCGGCCTCGTCTTAGTTTTTGCACAAATTGCATGCAATGCTCCTCGGGCCTCGGCGCAGAAAGGGGCACAAGGTGGTGGGTAATGGTGGGTGGGTGGAGAGAATCAGAGGGGGTGGGTCGAACGGGACTGGCCGTTACAACCCGGGGGGGGGACGCTTGATAATATTGATGACGCTACTGGGACTACGGATTTCGTTTAGCAGTTTTGTGTCCGTAGCCTTAGCGAGTGTGCCACGTAGCGTGTAACCACCAGAAAGATGAGGATGAAGGTATATATATATGTATAGATGGGAGGCAATAATAGCCAGCAAGATATGAAAGATATTACTTGGTGGTTTTTTTTATTATATTATATTCTTTTATTTTATTCTTTTTGATAAGTCTTTATTTTGTTGTTGTTTTGTATTTCCAAGTTATTATTGCTTTGAGCACGGATGAAATTATCAGTGGGAGGAATTTTTCAAGGTGGATATGTTTATATGAAAATGCAAGAAGAGATTTGGAAGTTTTATGGAATAAGTGATGTTGCGCCATTTCAAAAAAATTCATTTACATTGATGCCAATTTCTGTGACAAGAAAAAATGGTGAGGAATAGTTTCCATTGTCTGTTAGGACAGGAAAACTAAGTAGCCATAAAAATAGAAATTTACTTTCGATGCTGAATCTTATTTCCATCTTTTTTTTATCGGCCACTAGTCAATTTTATATCAATTACCTCAAACATCTTTGTGAGAACAACTAGCAATAATATGTGCCCTCTGTTAGCAAGTATTTAATTTTAACATAATTAGATATTACTAGCAGAAATAAGCGCCCTCCGGACATAAGTATTTAATTCTTAATTAAATAAGAACTCATATAAAACAATTAAACACTTTTTAATTATATTTTAATTTGTTTCCATATAAAATAATTCATAGGATTTATTTTAATACGTTGGAGAATGAAAAAAATTGAGATCAATAACACCAAGTAATTATTTATCAAATCTGGGTTGTTAAAACCAGTGTGCAAATTAACCACACCATATATCATAAAAACCTTTGTTGCACATTGCAAGGTTTTAAACTAACTAATAAGATGGGCTGTTTTGAGGCAAATCCAACTCAGATTTTCATAGACATAGTTAATAGATAAAATTTATTCTATGTTAAATTGATTTTGATAATGACTATAAATTAAAAACTCATTAATAAATTTACACAATTCCTGAGGGTATTCTGACGTAGTTTCAGTTACCAATAGACAGACACCGAATCTCAATTACAATAAGATATTGAATTAGAAAAACCAATGAAAAAAACAAAACAATGAAATTAAACAAAAACTCAAAAAAGATTACACTTATTTTTGCTTTATTCTAATTGATTTCAATATAAAATCATACATAGGATTATTCATTAATCCCAGTTTTGTTAAAATTGATATGCAAATTATTCCCACTATATACTATGTAAATCTTTATTTCTTAAAGATATATATCACTTGTTAATAATACAGGCTGTTTTATGACAAACCTAACTCAGCTAGACTTTAATAATTAAAATGCTAATTAAGATTAAATAATGTCTATATCATAATCGTTTTGAATATAAAGAAATCATGATAACGTAGTTTCGGTTACAGACAGAGAGTTACATAATCTCATTATAATAAAATTACCTCAAACAATACAGCCAGTAAAACAACCCAACTCTAGAGGCATTCGCTTCATTTAGCTTTTAATTCTTTGCCTACTTTAAACCGCTCACAGAGGCCCTCCCATCACCGTGATCCTGCCGTAAACCGCAATCAGCAGCCCTCGCACGTATTCGTTGTAATTGAACAGAAGGACTCAGATTACAAATGTTTTATTATTTTCCATTGTACGTAACTTTTTAAAACATTCCCTAAAATAAGAACACATTTGTTAGATGCTGTATTTTTATGTATTTGAGAAAAATCGAGGATATAGCTCAAAAGTTGATGTAGCTCAAAAGTTGATGTGATATAGAAAAAAACTGGGGTCATTTTGGATTCAGAGGTCAAAAATAGTGAAAAACAAGTGTCAGATATAACACACCGAAAATTGTGCTGTCGGTGTAATATGACTTTATTTGAATAGAATGTGTTCAGAGGTGAGTAGTTAGTAAACTTTGAAATATCTCCTCATACGGGTAAAAAAAAAAAAAAAATGCCAAAAAATTAGATAGAGGTATGGGGGGGGGGGCATATGTGAGGTAAATATTAACTGGTTCAAATCTTTTTACGATCATACGTCTGATTTTTTTATCACTTACATCACAACGGTTTTATTAGAAATCTTATTCACAAAAAATTATTTATATATGAAGATAAAAAAAATATTGAATTAAAAATGACTGACACAACTAAATTATTAATTAGAACTTGCTTTCAGAAATTGTTAAGCAAATCAAATATCACCATTTAAATATTAATACCAATGTTACTTAAAACTACGACAGTTATATTGCAACATCATCTGCAAAAATGAATACAGCTAAATATTGAACTATATTTGAAACTAAATAGTTCTTAAGTAAACATCAAACATTGTAATAATTAAATTATCATACCGTGGTATATCCACAGGTCCTGCTAGTTATTTAATCAACGCTGTTTGTTTGTAAATATAATACACGTTGAAAAGTTACTAAATGGTACAGAAGTAGGTATTTACCGAATCCGTTCGCCACCGTTAGGATCTGTCACAAGCTCACAAGTATGAGGCATCACGCGATTGATCTGCGAGAGTAACTTGTTAATCATTTCACTGTGATGAGACTTCCATTATCACCCAACCTGTTCACCACGGGTAGGGCGTGACGCAAGTTTGTAAATATGGGGCCTTCAGCCAGGATCGAACTCGCTATTTAGTAATAATGGATCTGCGAATTTAGGTTGTTAATTGATAATATAGAAATATGATTTCGTACTTAAGAGTTGAAAATTTAGTTTCAACAAAATTTATAATTCTTTCACTTTACACAAATCTTATTTTCTTTCGTTTTAGCAGTTAGCTTTATTTTAAGGAATTGAGTTATGTCGATTTTTAGCTCTCCAAATTTAGTGGGGTTGATGAAAAATGGAGTCTTTTTGTATTTAAAATGAGTTCTAGAGCGTCCCAACAACTAAAAATTGGTTTATAAAAGCATTTTTGCCCAATAAATTCAGAAATGCTATAAAAAAAGACTTAAATTCAACCAATTTTAAGTTATAGATGATTTCTAATTTTTGCATAGCAAGATCCATATCCCGATAATCTATGACAAAAACCTTTTTCTATTATTATTTCACATATATTGAATACTATTTGTACTAAAAAGATACTTTGATTTTTGCTCAGAACTGAAACTACAACATCAGTTAAAAATTTTGCAAATCAGAAATCATTAATAACTTAAAATTCGTTAAAATTGATTGATAGCATTTCTTGTTTCCTGGGGCTAAAATGCTTTTATAACCCAATTTTTAGGAGTAAGGAAGCTCTAGAATTCATTTTAGAGACAAAAATTGATTTTAAAAAGTCGCCATTTTTCACGAGCCCCAACCCAAACTTGGAGAGTTATGTCGATGTTTAGAATCAACATAACTCCGTCAACGTTTAGAATTGGAAGATCATATCGTGGGGATTGTTTAACTTTAACTCACCTAGACAAAATTTCAGGAAAATTGGAGTGCAAAATTTTAAGAAAACTTTGCAAAATTTTGTAGCTTCGGTTCGGAGAAAAAAATCAAACTATCTTTTTGGTAAAAATAATGTTCAATATATGTGAAATACTAATTGAAAAAATTGTCGAGATCAGAAAAAATCAGAAATCATCAATAACTTAAAATTGGTTTTAAAATTTTCTTATAGCATTTTTGGATTCCTTGGGCAAAAACACAAGTTCATAAATGAAGTAATGTTTATTTCGCCTATGCTGCAGTGTTTCGACCTGTTCAATAGATCTTCATCATTAGTTTGAGGAAAATATTGAAAGCTCTGATGAAGATCTATTGAAAGAGAACGAAACACTGCAGCGAAGGCAAAATAAAGATTACTTCATTTATGAACATGTGTTTTCCAATTTTTTCATAATATCACATACTGTCGGATTCACTTCTATTTTTCCTCACACACACACACATATATATATATATATATATATTTGTAATAGTGGAAAAGAATAATGGGTCTACCATGGTTTCGATGGTAAATCTACAACTCTTTTTCCCTATTACTATGACTACTGTTATTATTGCTCTATGTTTATGATATATTGAGCACTTTTGGTTAATTCACTAACGCAACTGAAACGGAAAAGTTAAAGAGGCAATTGTGTGTGTGTGTGTATATATATATATATATATATATATATATAATAATATATGAATATATAAAGGTTTTACATATCTATTTATTTGATGACAAAGGAACAGTCAGAAACATTTTGGTTTCATGCGTCAGCAATCATCAGGTGACGTTGTTTCAAATGGCATATGATGATTTCTGACGCATGAAACCAAAATAGTTGTGACTGTTTCTTTGTCATCAAATCAATAGATATGTAAAACCTTTATATATTTATTTTATTATATTATATAACAGTTCTATTTTATATTGAGCACTCTACCAATAATACTGCGTTTGGCACACCGTTCCAGTAAAAGCTGAAACAGAGACAATCCCACACTATAGTATATATATATATATATATATATATATATATATATATATATATGTGTGTGTGTGTGTGTGTGTGTGTATTTGTGTGTGTGTGTGTGTGTGTATGTGTGTGTGTGTGTGTATGTGTGTGTGTGTGTGTGAGCATCTTCCAAGTTGAGTATAGCAGTCCGTAAACTACTTTCAATCCAAGGGATTTTTATTCCAAGTTTATATATTTATTTTTTAGCTGATTATTATAACTCATTTTTAAGGGTAAGAAACACACGCACACTCTCGCAGGCACCCACATACACACTCGTGTATATATATATATATATATATATATATACTTAGGCAGCATTTCTTATTGTAGGCATATATTGTTGAACATTGCAGCCATTTTTTGTCTGCAATTTTTTTTTTACGTTTAAAAACACGCTCTTGTCCCAATACTAAATTCCGAAAAATACTCAACGATAACACCACCATTATAGAAACACAAATATGTAAACAACGACTAAAGATTTTAGAAGCACTGCATATTAGACGCAAAAATCCCAAACTAAACAAAATAAACTTTGATAATTGCACCAATGTTCTAAAATGCATACAATTACATTAACACTTTATAAAATAATAATAGTATTAAAAAAGATAATAAAAACAATAATAATAATAACACTAATAATTGGATTGAAAGTAGAGAATGATAATAATAACTAGCAAGAATATACGTTATATATTAAGTATATTAAGTGTAAATATTTAAATTCTAATGTAAAGAAATATATTCAATTTGAAAGACTAACAAAATCAAATGCGAACCCATTTAAAAATTACACTTACTTTAACTATATTTTAATTGGTTTCTATATAAAATCATTCATAAGATTGATTTTGATAAGTTTGAGAATAAAACAGAAATATTATAAATCGATAACACCAAGAAATTATTCATTAAACCCGTGTTTGTTAAAACTAATATGCAAAATAACTAAATCATATAATATGTAATCCTTTATTTCTTAGTGATATATAAGACACATTGCAGGATGTTAAAAGCAATAATAACATGGGCTGTTTTGAGGCAAATCTATCTCAGATTTTCAGAGACCTCGTTAATAAATAATACTCATTCAATGTATTAATGATTTTAGCTATAAATTAAATACTCATTGATTGTGACGTAAGCAGAGACGTTGTTTCAGTTATAGATAGACAGACACCGAATCTCAATTATAATGAAATGCCTCATCTCAAAAATATAGGAAGATAATATTCGCTTTGTTCTAATAAACGTAGTGCCGATAATGGCGACTGACACTACATCGTTATGTCAGCATATAGATCATCTGGACATTGAAGCTTTGACGATACACACACACATGAACACACATACGCACATAGACCCACACACATACACACACACACATACAGACAGAAAGAGCAGAACAAACACACGCATACACACACGGTTCATTTATTGAAAGATGCCAACGAATGAGGTAGCGGCCATGATTGATTAATCACGTGATTATGTATCTTCCAGTCGGGTTAACTCGGCCGCAATAAGGTCAATGAGTGCGACAAGTAAGTCATTGTTAAAGTCAATTAGGAATTGGTGTTCACCCGAAAAAGGCGACGCCATCTTGTTTCGAGGGGGTGGGGGTGGGGAGCTGAAAATTCGTCTCCGTAATTTGGTCATCCGACGAAACAGCTGAAAGTGACAAAATCTAATGGAAACCAATAAAAAATATCCGTTTAACTCAACAAATCTACTGAAAATATCTACCTCGCCACATTTATGTGTATTTTACCCAAGGTCTCCCGTGTCTCGCCAGCCCTATCGGCTGGGGCTTTAGAATACACAAACTGCACCTCTGCAGAGAGGTAGCATCCCCTCCCCCAATGGAATCACCTGTTTGCCGCGGGTGGCGACACGTGATACTTGATGACAAAACCCTGGTGGCTGAGCAGTCCATGACATGCAACTCTCCAATGGCTCTTTGATGTATATCAAATCTTTTAGAACATTTCACCCTCCTTCTTTATTTTTCTTAAATTGTGTCCTATGGTAGATTATGATAAAGTTAGACAATCACCAAAATTTGAACTTCAAATTTCAAAAATTGGCGGGGTTATGTCAGTTTTTAGCTCTCCGTATTTGAGGGGGGTCACGAAAAATGGCGACTTTTTGTAACTTATTTTTGTTTGTAAAACGTGTTCTAGAGCACTTACATTCACCATCCATTCACCCTGTAAAAAAAAAATATATAAATAAATAAATAAAATAAAAAAACAAAACAAAAACAAACAAAAAACAGTATTTTTATTTCTTTCTAACTCAAATATGCGAAGCATACGCGAAACCCTTAAAACTCAAACACACACACACACGCACATATATATATGTGTGTGTTATATATATATATATATATATATGAAAGTAAGATTTATATCCGTGTAGTTCTATCTTAAGCAAGATGTTCTTACCAGTTATGCTTAAAGTGTCGACGTCTGCGTAGTAAGGAAGAAGCGATCAATTATCCCTGGAGACATTCCACGATATTGTACACTGTGACAAATTAATGCTCTTATGACAAAGTCCGTATTTTGATCTCTTCGCTCGTTGTCGGCTTCTTTTGCCATCGACATGCAATCAGCCTATCAGTTGGCTCGCCCTAATGGGATTAGACACCTTCCTTCTCCATAATTTTCCAAGCGCTCGACGAACAACCATAATCGTATGTATTAAACAGCAACCTTCGACTTTTCTTTTCGCTTTCGATGTTTATTTGCTTGAGAGTTTCCACGTTTATACAACAGGCTAGTGTTTATGAGTTCAATTTCGAACGAAGATTGTGTAGAGTTTGTTTACCCAAAGAGAAAACTAAATAAACAATAAGAAAAAGCTGGAACAATATGTTTTCAATGATTCAACTAGTTTTAATATTTGAAATACAAATAATTTCTGCGACAAAAAATAAAATTATGAAGTGACACACACACACACACACATATATATATATATATATTGATGTGTCATAAAAGTACCGAGTTTGAAACTGTATTTACCAAGATAGAAATCAAGAATAGATGGAACAATAATATTTTCAGAATACAAGGTGTATCAAAAAGTAAAAAAAAATCTATATATAATATATATATATAATGTGTGTGTGTGTATGGAAATAAAATGAGGTAATAAATGCATTTTTCTCTCTTTCTAACTTTCTTTTTTTTATGCTTAGAAACTCGCTCATATATAGATTATTACAAGAAGTATAGACTGGTATCATTTTTTTTACTGTTTTTTAAAACCCTTTTTGCAAAGGAAATTAGCATTTCTTAAAATTTTGGTTACCATTTCAGGCATTTAGTTCTTCTCTTGGTAAATCCAAGTCAGTATGGAGTGTGCGTTCATTTGGTTAATCCTTGGAATCCTAGTCTTTTAGTGTTCCTTGAAATCCTTAGTAGAAAAGAGTTACTTTCAGGAAATCTCCTTCTGGCAGAAAGTCCAATTAGCAATTGATTCGAGGACACCCTGACGACGATCTTAAATGCTTTTTGTTATCGTTTTTGATCGAATAATATTTACGACTTTGGAATACCCCTTCATTGTTATTACTTCCAGGTCCACTCTGAACTAGAGTGGTTGTACTTCTTAGCGTCCGATCTATAGATAAAATCGATTTGTTAAAAAAGTTTTTGCATTAGATAGGAATATTTGATATCATATAACCATATAAAAGAAATAAAAAAACAGCTTAAACTAATAGAAAAAATGTAAATGTAAACTCTAGGCATAAAATAACCCTCGGCAGGTTTAAATGCCTTTAAAAACAAACAATCAATCTATTTAATACAATTTCAATTTCATTATTTTCCAATTCTTGATCTTTTTTTAATTACAAAACAAAGAGTGTTGAATGGAGTGAAACATCTGATAGTCTTTTTTTGTTGTTTTTTGTTTTTGTGATTGGCTGAAAAAAAGGGGTCTAATAGGACCCCATTACTGTACTTCTACAAGGATGGGTTTGACGTTGAATAACCCACGGTGTTTGATATCCCATTAAACAAAGAAACTGAACTAAGCTAAACCATTAGGTGGCGGTTCGAATATTTCGTTTTTCAGTACTCAATACAAAATTGAAAATCATCTAACGCTTGAGGAGTTTTTCAAACCAGGAGTTACAGGTGATTTTCATTGGAGATTAAGTGACAGCAAGTTTAATCAATTCTCTAAAAGTGAAACACAAAGAGTATTGTCTCTTATGTGCATTTCAGACGCCGATTCCATTTCCTACGACGATAACCATTACGCTAAGCGCACCTTTAAAAAATTTTTTACACACCCTATATATGTATAGGGGCCGGGTTAGCTCAGTCGGTAGAGGGTTCGGCTAGAAACCACAAGGTTCCTAGTTCGATACCGGTCTTCGCCAACACACAGCACAGGGATCTGTACGGTAAAGTAAGGAACTGATGGTAAGTGTGGCGCTCCACCTCAGATGCAAAAACAATCTTCTTGGTCTAGTGCTAGTGAAAAGGGGATAGACTCCCTCGCTGATTGGCTGATACCGACATTAGGCCGCCCCGACGACTTTTACTTATATATATATATATATATATATTATATATATACCGAGCACTCCACACCATTAGGATGTGACACAAGGTCACTTTCTTAAGCAGAGTTTAACAAGCTTAAATTCTGAGTTTTCCTTCTCCTAGACTGGTTGACTAACCAAGGTTAAAGATCCCAGCCTGCCCTCCTATTTACCCATAAATGTAGGGAGAGTAGTTGGATGAATACCTTTGCCAAGGGTATTAGCGCTATGTGAAAATGCAAACAGCCTCCTCCAGGATTTGAACTCGGGTTATCGTGTTCATTTCCTACGACTCTAACCATTACGCCACCCGTTTCCATAAGGACCATATAATGTATATACGTGCGTATGTGTACTGCCTAAATGAATGCATACGCGTGAAGCTATATATTACATCCACAGTCACAGCCACAGCTGTAAGAGTCCACACGTCCATACGCATAAGTGCGACTTGAGTCTTGTAGAGATGGCATTGTGTGTACGAAAAGCCTTGCGCAGACAGGCGCTCACGTATTCTCCAATTATGTCTTCAATAACGGACAAATTAGATGGCCAGACAGGCTCAGTGTTGACGTAAATATTATTGCTCTATCAAATTACATCGGCCGGTCAGTGGCCGGAGAGAGGCACGGGCAACGTGTTGGTCAGCAAGGTGTCCGTTCGGCCTTTAATTGGATGGACGCACGGAAGAAGCCAACAAAACTCCCGCGCTGTGTCAGTGCGCACATGCGACCGACTGGAACTGTATTAGCGCATGCGTAAGCAAAATTCTTAGTCCTCTTTTGCTAAAAGGTATAAAAGGTATGTATGCGCGTATGTGTGTGTACGTGTGTGTGTACTCATGTACATGCGTCTTTTTCTCCATCTTCATATGCCAGAATAGAAAAGCGAATTCGACCGAGATAAAATTTCGATTGAGAGGGGTATTTATCCACATCTCTCTGTTCTGTTGCCACGATAATCTCCTCTGCAAATTTTTCAAATCAGACGTTGGTTAGTTGGTTGGATTTTACGGCATGTCAAACCTTGTTGGGTTATTTTATGCCGAATGCATTTTGTTTTATTCATTCTTGATAGATATTCATCTTTTTAAAGTCATTTTTTTAAAACACACTTTCTGTTAAGTCATTTTCTTCTATTTAACCTATAGAGTGGACCCTAACAGGTACTACCACTACGGTCAGGGTGAACTGGGAGTAATGGAAGGAGGTGTACCCCACATTCCTCAGAGTTCCAGAATTGGAACCTCACCACAAGATACACTTTAATGTCATCCCCAGAACACTAAGACCCTCAGCCACCGCCTTCGAGTATATATAGGATTAAAAGGGTTGGGACTTGCCAAAAGGGCAATAGGGTTTGGACAATCATATAGGTGCTAGGGCTTGATGTGACCAGCCGACTGATCAGAGGGAGCCACTCCGGCCACCTGTCTAGCCTAAGTAAGAGCCAAAGTGGAGTACTGAAAGGAGATAGGACGTAGTTATATGAAATTTTCAGCCTATGAAATTTACAGTCCACACATGTACTTCTGATACAATCACATTTCTGTCTTTGTTGACTGTAACTTCTGATTTGACCTTTAAAGGAACCAGTATAGTAATTGTGGTTCACCAGGTGCGAATTTAATATTATTATCATTCTTTTTTTTTATCTTTTTACACTACTTGCCATATAAATCTGGTTTGCCCCCCCCCATCCACAATAAAAAAATTCCCAGGGAGTCAAAAAGAGGAATTTTTCAAATTTCAAAAGAGGACACCCTAAGTTTCAAAAAAAATACCAAATTTAGCTTGGTAACAAATTTTTTCCCGGTTCACCTTATGTACAAGTCTAGATCTGGTTTGCATACCCCCCCCCAATAAAAAATTTTCTCCAGGGGGTCAAAAAGAGGAGTTTTCAAATTTCAAAAGAGGATACCGTAAGTTTTCAAAAAATCCCAAATTTAGCTTGGGAACAATTTTTTCCATGTTCACCTTCTTTACCAGACTAAAAGGATGATAAATTATCCTTATTAATCTTAAGTTTTTGATTTAATATTGCCAGTGAAATGTATAACATTATGATAACTAGAAAATTAAAAAAACGCACTCCGGGCGATGTAAAAATAGATTTTTGAAAGCTATTGCCTGATGGGGAGGGAGTTAAAAATTCAATGTCAGCGAGTTTGTACCCTAAGTAAGTAAAATCATCAAATTCATTAAAGGATTAAAAAATAAAACAATTTGAAATGTAAACTTTAAATATGTATTAAAATAAAACAAACTATATATAGATATATAATACCAGTAATATATTTATTAAAATTGTTTTAAAAAACAATGAGGACGTAATGTTGCATGCTCAAATTTTGAGTGTATTTATTCTATGTTATGACGATTTTGGGTAATGTGACGTAGGCAGTGACGGAGTTTTTGTTACAGACAAATAAAGAGCGAATCTCCATTATTAATAGATGTCATAGAAAGTTATGATAATGTCATAGAAAGCAGATAGGATATATAATTTTCAGCCAATGAAATTTACTGTTCACACTCGTATTTCTGATACAATGATATTTATGGTGAAATTTAATTTGAAATCAATGATCAAGAAGAATGACTAATTATCAAAAATCGTCTGTTATAAAAATATGCATAGTCGATCTTATCAACCTTAGAATTATATTTTTTACGTTTCGCATTAAGTAAAGAATTTTCACCTTTTTTAATTTAAGTACTGTTACGTAGGAGTTGTAAATTGTAAAAAAATATTAGGAATCGAATTGAATATATGACGCGGAATTGGGGGAAGATTTTACCCATCTGCAGAGGTGCAGTCAGTATATTCTACAGCCCCAGTCAACAGGGCAGTCTTTATTCAGGGTAATTATAAAAAGATTGTTAACACTTCTTCACTTGTTCTATATCCATGTAAACATATCTTTTAATTCTTCTACAGGGCTGTAATAAGTAATTGAGAGTTACCTCCCTTATTTTAGGATTACCTCCCTTTTGGAGAACTGTAGTGAATACTAGACTATATAAACTTTCAATAAGTGCACCAATTATTCTAAGTAGAATAAAGCTTTCCAAAGTCTATCGGTGTTATCGATTGTTATTAGATGGGGATCTTCCACCAAAAAAATGTTACACTTTTATGGGATCACCTTTTAATATTATAATTTCAATCAGTCTTCAATTGTTCACTATACGTGTAAACAATGACGTGATTATTTTTCGACGCCTTGTTTGGTCAACAGTCAAACTATTTAAAATGATTCCCAGGTTGGTTCATTACTATACTCGGATAAGCCGAGGGCACATGAGGGAGGCCGGAGGGTATACATACCACAATAAAGATGAGGACAACAGTCCGAAACTCCAAAATTATTATAGACTTTGTTTTCATTTCAATAGACACATGTAACTATTTACAAATACTTGCTTACTCTTGTACAAGGCCATAAAAATGTGGCACCCAGTGAAGAACAAACTCACATTAACTAGTACAATTGCGAGATATGTTTATTTAAGTCAATTAAAAATTCTAGCCCCCTCCCCCCAAAAAAAAGCGGCCTCCGGGCGGCGTAAAAATTAAGTTTTAAAAGGTATTGCCTTAGGTAGTTGGGAGTTGAAAAATTCAGTGTCAGAGGGTTTGTTTTATAAGTGAGTAAAATAATCCACTTTATTAAAGGAATAAAAAAATGAAACAATTTGAAATGGAAACTGTTGTATGCATTTATTAATTATTAATCAAATAATTATTTTGAATATTTTATTTATAAACTTTCCACAAAATCATGGGTATCTATTTGTTTGTAAACTTTTTAGCTACTGATAAAAAGGCGAGAATAAAAAATAATTTTAAAATTTGATTACAAATTTCGGAAATGATTTTTTCCATTTAAAGTAATGATTCAATTTTTTTAAATTAATTTCATAGCTTTATTCTATATTTGACGATTTTGGGTAATGTGACGTAAGCAGTGACATAGTTTTGGTTACAGACAAATAGATAATACCGAATCTCTATTATTAATAGATATAACTCATTCTTTTTACACAAACAATTTTGCAAGCAAATATAATCAAGTCTATACTAGCGAGATTCTTCTACACGGGATTCAAAAAAAAAAAAAAAAAAAAAAAAAAAAAAAGAAAAAAAAAAAGCTAATACATATATGGGAGTATATTTCTGATATTATGATTATTATGATTAAGCAGTGACATAGTTTTGGTTACAGACAAATAGAGGCCGAATCTCTATTATTGATAGATATAACTAATTTTTTTACACAAGCAATTTTGCAAGCACATATAATCAAGTTTATACTAGCGAGATTCATCTACACGGGATTAAAATAAAAATTAACATATCTATGGGAGTGTATTTCTGATATTGTGATTATTATGATTAAGCAGTGACATAGTTTTGGTTACAGACACATAGAGACCGAATCTCTATATTTCTGATATTATGATTTCAAACAGTATCCATCTGATCCTTAACCTTGTCAGCAGATTCTTGGAATCGTGCAAAGCTGGTCTCTATAATACCAATTATACTTTTCTATAAAGATACTCCTATAGAGGTGCCACGGCATCCCATTATAGTTTAATAGTTAGCAATGGTTTAATAGTTAGCTATTATAACAGATTCATTAATACGGAAATGTGAGTTTGCTCTTTTCTGAATGCCCCATACTTGTGACCTTGTGTCAGATACTAGCATGGACTATTCCAAGCTATATCTGCGTCTGTGATGCTGTATGGCTTCTAACGAAATGCTTAGAGAAAAAGCTGGATAGGAATTACACAAGGAAACTGCGGGCTGTTTAAACAAATCCTGGTGGCAGCACACCATAAAAAAACAACTGTACGGACACTTACCTCCTATCTCACAAACCATCCAAGTAAGACGAACAAGACATGCTGCAAACTGCTTGGACACGCAAGGTAGGACTCATAAGTGACGTTCTCCAGTGGACAGCTACACATGGACCACCATTAAAAACATACACCAATCATCTCTGTGCAGATTCTAGCTGCCGTATGGAGGATCTGCTAAGTGCAATGATCGATATGGACTGTTGGCGTAAGAGAATCATGGGTATCCGTGCTGTGAGCTAGACCTAGCAATGATGATGTGAATAAAATATTCTGTTGAAAATTCAACGCGAGCTGATGATGATTCTGCCAAGCAATAGCCATGTCAGTGCTTCTGTATGACTGCACCACTTGGACTCTAACGTTCTCTTAGAATCCAAGTGGTGTAGCCATATAGTAGCACTGATACGACTATAGCTTGGAAGAATCATCATCACCATTAGAGAAAAAGATAGATGGGAACTCCATAACGAAGGTTCGTGCTGTTTTGAATAAATCTATGGAAGCAGCATCGCACAAAAAAGTCCCGATTCCACTTTTCTTTTTTCTTTCAAGTGGATGATTTACTAATTTTGTGGTGATTCACTGTTGATAATCAACATCATCAATCTTACAAAATAAATGAAGAGTGAAACCAAGTGATTTGGGGACAGCAACGTGATACGTCAATTTGTCTATAATTGCTCTAAATACGCTCGTTGACGAGAAAATGGCTGCAAACACACCTGAAATCTAAACTAATATAGAACATATTAATAATATAATTAAAAGCATAGTGATCTCATACACACTGAAAAATAGACACACACACACACACACACACACATCTAAATATATAAAAGGAAGTTTGGTATGATTTGGTAAGTACGTGTCGACTTATAACACACAAACGAGAGGTCATTCAGATTTGAAATCTCGCATACAACTTGATATGCTTATAACTAAGAAAAAACAAAATTTGAGCTTTGATTTTTAATAATTAAGTGATATAATTCAATATTTAACAAAAACTTTTAAAAAATACAGTATACACACCCTCCATTATCACCCTACTCACGTCGACATGAGTTTAGTTTTTAACTTCCCAGCCAGAAGACACGGTCGCTTACTGTATGAAAAAAAAACCGAACATTCATTTCTAAAAAAACAAAAAACTAACATTAAGCTGACCCACCACCCCATCTCCCGTCAGCACCATGGAGCTTTGAAGTAGCGTTAAGATAGTTCTAACTGTAATAAAAAGACGAGTTTTAGAATAAATAAAAAATTCCACCCCACTCGTCGGCACAGGATTTGAACTTCTAAGCATATGGTCGGAGAAAGGCAAATGATATTCATATGTATTTTTATTAGTTATCAACCATTCAAGAACCAATTTTCACTTTAAAAACAAATTAAAATTAATTAAATCGATTATATAAGGTCAAATTTTTGTTTAAGTCAAAAAGTAGTAACATAATGAGCATCAGTAAAAAAGGAAAATGATATTACATATGTAATTAATTTTTAATACAGTTTAACCATTAAATTCTACCAAAAGATTTACGAAAATGGACGTTTTGTCTGAATTAAAAATACGTACTAAAACAAACACGTTATTGAGATTTTAAAACAATTTATGCCGAAGTTATGTTTGTTTTATTCATTATTATTGGGTGTTCAAATTATTTCTAATTCATTTTTAAACATATTTTTAAATCCTTTTTTTATTTATTTAACCTGGAGAGGTCGTACTTGGTGGGTGTAACAAGTACTACCACTCCGGGTCAATGTGAACCTATGAGTAATGGAAATGAAGTACTTCCCAGAGCTCCATAATTGGAATCTCACCACTAGATTCAGTTTTACCATAAGAGCAATACGGTAGGGACAATCATATAGGGCTTGACATGACCAGCTGATTGATTGGAGGGACCTCTTCGACCACCCGTCTAGCCCAAGTAACGGTGCAAACCATAGACTACTCTACAAAACCACGGGTTGTCGCCTACGGCCGACAAGTGGCCCAATTGGAAGTAGGTTTAACTCAGCAGAGGTACTTTCGGCATATTGTACAGCCTCAGCCGAAAGAGCTAAATAAATGACACATGTTTAATACTTAGCTCTTTTTAACTGTTACTTTTTAGGGGTAAAAATAAATAAATTAAATTGATATTTTTTATCACTTTAATGCATCAATCAATTAAGAAAAACAATCAATTAGGAACTGAAATAGAATTATATTTCAAAATACTCAAAAGTTAAGGATTACATTTCTTTTAAAAAATTATATAAATAATTTTCCTCTCATATTCTCTCTTACCCACTCACTACTTAGTGATCAACTTTTTTTTAGTCCGGTCATGGACCGGGCACTTTTGCTAGTATATATATATATATATATATATATATATATATATACATATTAAAATATTTGAGTTAAGGTAGCGTCGACAAGCAATTAACATGTGGTTACTAAGAGACTTCAGACTGAAGATCGCATAGAACGATAACCAGGTGTTGACTACATGTCCCACGCTACCTTAACTTAAATATAACGCTCTATCGATAAAATTAGTGCACTGTCAGCTTGAAATATAGCACCCATATTATCTACAAAACACACATATATATATATATATATATATATATATATATATATATATAGAGAGAGAGAGAGAGAGAGAGAGAGAGAGAGAGAGAGAGAGAGAGAGAGAGAGAGAGAGTTTGTATGGAGGCGCGTGGTGTAATGGTTAGTGTAACGACCAATGCCTTTTGCTGGCTGCTCCAGGCTATACCACAGAGATTCAGATTGGTCAAGTATATTAGCAAAAAGCTAGATCATCTCCGTAGTTTGCATTTGTAATAGTTTCTTCTGAGGGATATCGCCTGCTTCTTGTTTTTATTTTTTAGTGTCAGTTGGTTGGTTGGATTTTACGGCATGTAAACCCATTGGGTCATGTTATGCCGAAGAGGTTTGTTTATTCATTCTTGAAGTATACTCATTTTTAAACACATTTTTAACTCATGGTTTTCTATTTAACCCATAGATGGGACCCTATCAGGTACTATCACTCCGGGTCAGAGTGGACCTGTGAGTAATGATGAGGAAGGGGTGCTCCATATTCCCCAGAGCTCCAGAATTGCAACCTTAACATCAGATAGAGTTCAGCGTCAGGCCCAGGAAATTAAGACACTCAGCCACCGCATTCTAGTACATATATGATAAAAAGAGTTATGCTTGCCATAAGGACAATTGGTTTAGGACAATCATATAGGTGCTAGGGCTTGATTGATCGGAGGAGGCTTTTCCGACCGACCGTCTAGCCTAAGTAAAGATCAAAGTAAAGTGTTGCATGTCATGGACTTCTTAGTCACCAGGATTATATCATTAAGCATGATGAGTCATTACCCACGGTCAACAGGTGGCCCCACTCGGTGGGGGTCTTACCCACCTGCAGAGGTGCAGTCGATGTGTTCTAAAGCCACAGCCGACTGGGTTGATTTTTTTAGTGATAAAACATTATTCGTCATTTAATCTAATGACGTTCGTCAAATAATAAAGCCATTGCTGAGATATTAATTTAGCAATGCCACGTTGTCGAAAAAACACGTGGGAGATAGATGTAGAAAATCGACCGGCCTGGCGCATCAGTGTTAAACAAGGCACGAAGAGGAGTAAAGCGGAGAGAGAGTAGCCTCCAGAGCAAAGAGAGCCAGAAGGAAAGAGAGAAATCAGTAGCCAGTAAGCATCATAGTTTGTGTGCAGTCAGTGCACCAAAGAATGTCACTGAGGGGTCGGTCTGCTTAACCACTTACGCAGATGCAGATGATATTTGGACACAACGCCATTGTCCTTATTTGACGGTAAGGTGCTAATAACAACAACAACAACTTTTAGTAATTGGTCGTTATTCAACAGTCTATGAGATGTTAGCCTTTCGAAAGCTGATTTTCAAGTCCATCACGTGTTTTCTATATTGAAGATTAACGTGAGATGTAATAATTAGAGTCGTTGGTAATGGACACGTCGACCCGATTTCAAATTCTGGACGAAGCTGCTTGCATTTCACATAGCACTAATACACTTGGGAAAGGTATGATTCCAACTACTCTACCTGCAGCTATGAATAAATAAGTAAAGTCGTCGGGGTGGCCTAATGTCGGTATCGGCCGGACAGCGAGGGAGTCTATGCCCTTTTCACTAGCGATAGACCAAGGAGATTATTGTAGCATCTGAGGTAGAGCACCACACCTACCATCAGCTCCTCACTTTACCGCACAGATCCATGTGCTACTCATTCACAGAGTTGGCGAGGGCCGATATCGAACCAAGAAACTTGTGATTCCAAGCCGAACACTCTACCGACTGAGCTAAACCGGCCCTGAATAAATAGTAGGGCTTTTTAACTGGGATTTTGAACTGTGGATAGGTAACCAGTCTAGGAGAATTTTGAATTCAAACCTTTTAAATGCTGCTTAAGAAATTGACCTTGTGTCAAACGATGCTCTCACGGAGGGTTGGTAAAGAGATATACTGAAATGGGCACTGAAGCATCTTCTTAAGTTGAACGCACTCCCCTCCATGTATATTTCCTTCCCTCTTTCTCTTCTTTTATATCTCACTCTCTCATCCTATCCCTCTTTTCCTTCTCTCTCTTTCTTGCTTGCTTTCTCCCCCTATTTCATTCTATCTCTTTCCCCCCTCTCTCTTCGTTCTGTTTCTCCCCCTTACTCTTTATTTCTCTCTTCCTCGCTCTACCCCCATCTCTTCTTTTCTCTCTTTCTCCCACTCTTTCTCTCTCTTCCTTTCCATTTCTCTCTCCCTATTCCTTTTTATTTCACTCCCCCTCTCCTTCTATCTCTTTTTATCTCTCCCTCCTCACACACCTCTTTTTTCTCTATCTTCGTCTCCTATCTCTCCTCTCTCTCTTTCTCCCACCTCTCTCTCTTTTTCACTCACTCCCTCTCTTCTTCTTCTTTTCTTCTCCTCCTCTCTCTCTCTTCTCTCTCTCTCTCTCTCTCTCTCTCTCTCAGCTTTGTTAAGCTTAGTAAATATGTATTCATCTTCTTGTTTATGAAAAATGAAGTGAACAATTTCGATTAATATCAGCATGACTCGCTTCCTCCATTCATTTACAAAAAACAAAACCATTTTTGTCTCTGACATCATTTGTTTTTTGTTAATCCTGTTAGGGATGACAAAAGCTGATAGCATCGGTCACGTGACTATGTCACACCCAGGTGACTTTGACACCTTTCAACAGAAGGAAGGCATGCTGGGAAGGCAAACACACAAACACGCAACCGAACAAGACAATTCGGAGAGAGAACCCACCTACCATGCAGACACAAAACACGGGATGCTTGTCAGGATTACAAAAAAGAAGAAGAAGAACAAGAAGAAAGAAGAAGAAAGAAGAAGAACAAGAAGAAGAAGAGAAGAAGAAGAAGAGAAGAAGAATGGAAGAAGAAGAAGAAGAAGAGAAGAAGAATGGAACGAAGAAGAAGAAGAGAAGAAGAAACGAAGAAGAAGAAGAATGGAAAAAGAAGAAGAAGAATGGAAGAAGAAGAAGAGAATGGAAACGAAGAAGAAGAAGAAGAAGAAGAAGAAGAATGGAAACGAAGAAGAAGAAGAAGAAGGAAACGAAGAAGAAGAATGGAAACGAAGAAGAAGAAGGAGAAGAAGAATGGAAACGAAGAAGAAGAGAATGGAAACGAAAGAAGAAGAAGAAGAAGAAGAAGAAAGAAGAAGAATGAAAACGAAGAAAAGAGAAGAAGAAGAAGAGAAGAAGAATGGATACGTGAGCAGATTTAAAGGGTTCTATAGAGAAAAAAAGAAATCGAAAGAAAGAAGGTCTATGATAAAGATGAAAGATTGAGATAAATAAACAACGAAATGAAATCCATAAATACTAATTAGAATATTACCTGTTTATATTTCAGTCGTTCTCAACACGTGATTGAAAGAATTGAATGTACTGGGTTTCAGTATTTGTTTTTTTTAACACGTCTCTTTAACCAGAGCTATTGAGACTACCTCATTTGCATTTCACCAAATAGACAGTACATTAGATTTTTTCTAAGATATAGTATAAGATAGAGTTATACATAAGGAATACACACACACACACATATATATAATATAATAAGATAAATATATAAAGGTTTTACATATCTATTTATTTGGTGACAAAGGAACATTCACGACCATATTGGTTTCATGCGAGGCAATCATCAGGTGAAGATGTTATAAATGCAAGGAAAATCGGAAAAAATTAAAAAAAATTTTTTTTAAATTAAAAAAAAATTTAAAAAATTTTTTCCGATTTTCCTTGCATTTCTAACATCTTCACCTGACGACTGCCTCGCATGAAACCAATATGGCCGTGAATGTTCCTTTGTCACCAAATAAATAGATATGTAAAACCTTTATATATTTATCTTATTATATTATATAACAGCTCTATCTTATATTGAGCACTCTACCAATAATATTGCCTTTGGTACGCCATTCCAGCAAAAGCTGAAACAGTGACCATCTCACACACTATATATATATATATATTATATATATATATATATATATATATATGGTGTGTGTGTGTGTGTGTGTGTGTGTGTGTATGATTAAAAGTTGAGAAATAAAAGTGGATAAAACAACATCAGAAGTTTATTATGAAACAGAGCTGCCATGTTTATATATATATATATATATATATATATATATATATATATATATATATATGTGTGTGTGTGTGGTGTGTGTGTAGAATTAAACAAAAGACACATCTCCCGTTTAACAATTTTATTTTTGATCTTTTCGAGTTTTCTGGCCAACTTTTGGGTTTTCTGCCAAAAATACACACACAGATATATTATATATATATATATTATATATATATCAGCGTTGTCATAATTAAATTACCATTCTGTGGTATATCCACTGCTCTGCTAGTATTTTCACTCCTTTGGAGTTTTTCAGCGTTAGCTGATAATATTTCTCGGAAGGCTGAGTGACAACAAGTCTCCTCAGGTCTCCAGGACTCTTCTGAGTATTCTAGCCGATTGCAGCAGTGCAGTAATCTACTTCTGATTTCCAGATCCTCCAGTCTTTTTCTAAGTTTATTGGGACCGTTCGAATTGCACCAAATACAATTGGTATCACTTTCACTCATGTTCCACAGCTTTTCCAATTCTCTGGCAAGGTCCAGGTATTTATCCATCTTTTCATTTTTCTTCAGCTTCACCCTGTGATCTGTGGGAACCGCAAAGTCCATCAGCTGACATGTTCTCTTTCTTTTGTTAATCAACACTAGGTCTGGTCTCCTGGCTGGGATAGGGTGATCCGTCTTTATCTCAAATTCCCAGATAATTATATGCGTTTCATTCTCAAGAACAGATTCGTGTTTATGCATATATCATTTTGTTGTATGGTCAAATTTAATTGTTTGCATAATTCCCAGTGGATCACATTATTATTATTATTATTATTATTATTATTTACTCCTTTTGAGTTTTCACATCAGTTTTAGATGATGGTCTTTCACTGGAGTCTGAGTGACAGCAAGTCTCCTCAGGTCTCCAGGAATCTTCTGAGTATTCTGGCAGTGTTCTGAATGGTTTCAATCCTTCCTCTGATTTCCAAACTTTCCAAACCCTTTTCTAATCCTTTTGGGACCGTTCCAAGTGCACCAATTACCATTGGTATCACTTTGACTTTCATATTCCATATTTTTTTCAGTTCTCTGGCAAGGTCCAGATATTTGTCCATTTTTTCATTTTCCTTAGCTTTACCCTGTGATCTGCTGGAACTGCAAAATCCACCAGTTGACAAGTTTTCTTTTTTGTTTATCAACACTAGGTCTGGTCTTCTTGCTGGGATAAGGTGATCAGTTCTTATTTCAAAGTCCCAGAGAATTTTATGAGTTTCGTTCTCAAGAACAGATTCTGGTTTATGCATATACCATTTTGTTGTATGGTCAAACTTTAATTTTTTGCATAATTCCCAGTGGATCGTCTTCCCAAACCCAGTCGTGTCTAGTTTTGTATTCTCGTTGTGCTAATTTGTTACATTCGCAGAGTTTACAGTCTCATCTCTATTACCACAATGTTTTTACTATTTTGTTGGGTCTTATCAATTTTCGCTTTGATATAGTTTGTCCTTATGGCATTATTTTGTGCAGCAATTATTAATGATTCTGTTTCTCTTTTGAGGTTTCCCTTTCTTAACCATGTCAATTATTATTATTATTATTATTCCTCCATAAAATTCCAACCAACGAAACCAACCAGCAGAAAGGTCAGCCTCTTATACACTTCTTTATGTGCAGTAGATCGATCTTCCCTCATGCCATATCCGGTCAAAGTGTCCACATTGGTAACGGGCAGACACCAGTAGTAACTAATTTCACAAGAGAGGATCTTTTCCAATTTGAGAAAAGCGGGAATAATAATGTCTGCATTGAACAGGAGGCAATGAATAAATCGACAAAGAAAAAGTTCCAAAATATGAAATTGATGAAATCCACACCATCGCGTTAATCCAGTGTCGATTTCTTCACCGGATTGATTTACTTATATTCAAATATTTATAACAGACCGGAAGTAATGTTCTTAATTAAGAAACCAATCAAATTCACTGGAAAGGAACTGAATGGAAAAATCCGATTCTTCATCGGCCATAAAACTTGGAGGTCATAATTTGAGTTTGAAATTTTGTTGGTTGCAACATGCAAACGACCAAACAGCAGTAAAATGTGAAAGGTCAATAGGTCAAGTCAGTGCATTTCTGCCAAAGTCAAATATGAAGTCTTCGAATTGCAGGAATTTCCATGATTTTTATCTTCGTTCTCTCTACCCCAACCATGCAACTGCACAACACTTTGGTTTTCACGATAAGTTTCGAGTTAGAATCAATATTTTGGCAACTGCGATTCAGTTCACAATAAAATCTCTTTCTCAGTCTACAACTCCTCTAAACACGCACACACACACACACATATATATATATATATATGTTGTCTAAGAGTCTCCGTATGCTTCTAGTGAGTATATATTTTATTGTGAAATGGAGTGTGAGAGAGAGAGAGAGAGAGGAGAGAGAGAGAGAGAGATGATAATTGATGATAGGTGGTCTTATTTGGTAATACTTCTGCTTCCTTCTACCAGAAGGTCAATTGGGATCATCTTCATACTAACGGGTATGGAAATTACCCACCTCCGACTTTAAATCTAACGAGCTTTATTTAAAAATCTAAATACAGGTATGCCCATAATTTATGACTGCTTATAGATTATATAACTGTTGTGTAGTGGGTCAATATGAAGGCAGACTTAGTTAACGTAAGAAAAACTTCGATAAAAGAATCAGAAATCATCTTCAAGAGTAGAACTTTTTAGAGTACTGCGTGAAACACGAAAAGAAACCCCTCGGGATAGTTCGTGAACTGATCACTAGCATGCCTAAAAGGGTCCTTACGTAAGAAAACACAAAAGGAGACATCAGCTAAGTATTGGTAAAAAATATTAGTATCTTATTTTGATAATTTCATTAAATAAATAATATTTTAAATAATCATCAAATTTTATATACGTGTCTATTTTCTTCTGTCATGTCTGTGTATATACCAAATGATAAATGTGAATAGATATATTATAGTGTGAATAAATTGTGAATATATATATTATTAGAGGTATTAAAAGAACCTGTGGATATACCACTGTATGAGGACTTAATTATTACAACGTTTGAAATGTTTACTCAAGAGCTATTGCTAAGTAGTTCAACGTTCATGAAACTAGTCAAAGAGAAAAAATATTTATCTACATAAATATTTTTTCTACTTGAGTAGTTTCATATTGTCTTCAATACGGTTTCTTTATAAACCGAAATGTTCGAACGTCGACACTACGACTAATAAATCTCCATCCATTGTAACATCCGTGTTTGTTCTACATTTCTCCACATACTGTCGGATTAATTTCCTCATTTTACTCCCATGGTTCAATATGTAAAAAGTAAAATAATCTTGATTTAACTCTCTCTCTCTGACTATTTTCCCCCTTTCTTTCCTTCTTTTCATATTTTCATCATGTTCATTTGAAACAGATTAGCGTTATCGTTTCTGCACACACACACACACACATCTCTCTCTCTCTCTATCTCTCTCTCTCTATCTCTCTCTATCTATCTATCTATCTATCTTTCCCCCTACTCTCTTTTGTTGAGGAAGAAAATGGAGAAGAAGAAGATGAAAGTTGTTGGCTTATTTCTATTTTACAAGCGACGTCTTCCCTCATATTCACTGTAATTATTTAATGGCTCAACAACACAGTAGTGGGTCACTCAGTGAGAACAAAAGTCAAAGCACGTGTGAAATGGGCTTCAAGACAAATTACATTGGTCGACTATTGTACCATGAATCAAATTCTCCAAGCGCCCAGCACCGTTCCTCGTCATTCAGACCATAAAATCCATCCCTTGAATAACAATAACAATAAAGATGAGGATTGCATGCGCAGATTTAATACTGATCGTTCATTATTAGCTTGGCCATTAATATCAAAACTAGCGGGACCTGTGGATATACCATATTATGATGATAATTTAATTATTACAACGTTTGATATGTTTTCTTTAGAGCTATTGCATTACTTCAACATGTAAAAAGTATAATAATCCTGATTTAACTATCTCTCACTCATTCTTTTTTCTTACCTTCTTTTTACCTTTTCATTATGTTCTACTGAAAAAGATTAACGTTATCGCTTCAACGCGCTCCACCCCTCTCTCTATCTTCCCCTCTCTCTTTCTTTCTTTCTTGTTATATTTTTCTGAGTAGCATATCTTTTCCCCTTTCTTTCTTTATAATAAAAACGGAATGGCCCATTATTTAGCTGGGGTGACGACATTCATCAGATATAAGAATTCGGTGGATATGCAACACCAGATAATCAGGATTAGCATTTTTGCATTTCATCTTGATCAATTTGGATGGTCTCATTTTTAACCAGAGGGTGTTACAACATGATAACGGTCATACAATTAAAGAACACGAGTATTAATATATAGATTTAAATAAAAGATAAAATTATTGATAGATATGAACAGATTTAGATACATCGATAGATAGGTATATATATATATATATATATATATATATATATATATATATATATATATATATATATAAGATAGATAGATAGACAAGTTGATTGTGGCATAGATGGATAGATAAACATATATAATCACCTTAAGGTTGATAGATAGATAGATAAGAATCTTTAGTTGATATATTAGTTGATAAATATGAAAAGAATTATATTGATAGATATAGATCGATAGATATGAACAGACATAGATAGATAGATAAATAGATATATCTATCTTTCCCTGCTCTCTTTCTTTCTTTCTTTTTTTATTATGTTTTTCTGAGTAGCATATCCTTTTTCTTCCCTTTCTTTATAATAAAAACAGAATGGTCCATTATTTCACTGGGGTGACCACACTTAGAAGAAATAAGAATTCGGTGGATAATCAACACCAGATAATCAGGATTTACATGTTTGCATTTTATATTAGACGATTTGGACGGACTCATCTTTAACAAGAGATAAGATGATAACGGTCGTACAATTAAGGAACAATAATATTTATATATAGATATTAGGGATTAAAATTTGTCTCTATAAATTTGTGTTGCTTCTTTATTTATGCAAGCATCTGTGCGTGTCCACGTCCGATAGACTGTCGGCTAGAGTTCGACCGGGAAGACGTTTCTGCGAGTGCGCGGGTTTGAAAGTGTATCTATAGGGGTGTCGACGGTTGGCAGTTGGGTGTGGTGGGGTGCCTGGTCAAATATCGAGTGAGCTCACTCACACGAAGCCCGGCGTCGACGGTGTAGTCGGAGGCGACCCAAACAACCATGGGGCTCATTCATCACAGCGCACGTCACAACTCCGTCGATGGAGAATCAAGTTTTGGGCCAAGAGAGAAATTGCCCGGGGATGTGATATGCGATAAAGGATGAAGAAGAAGAAGAAGAAGAAGAAGAAGAATAGAAACGAAGAAGAGGAAGAATGGAAACTAAGAAGAATGGAAACTAAGAAGAAGAACAAGAAGAAGAACAAGAACAAGGGAAAAGAAGAAGAAGAAAAATAAAAATGGAAACGAAGAAGAAGAAGAACAAGAAGAATGGAAACGAAGAAGAAGAAGAAGAAGAAGAATGGAAACGAATAAGAAAAAGAAGAAGAAGAAGAATGGAAACGAATAAGAAAAAGAAGAAGAAGAAGAATGGAAACGAATAAGAAGAAGAAGAAGAAGAATGGAAACGAATAAGAAGAAGAAGAAGAAGAATGGAAACTAAGAAGAAGAAGAAGAATGAAGAAGAAGAAAAATGGAAACGATGAAGAAGAAAAAGATTGCTTAAATAAGAGAGAAATGAAGAAGGATCAATAAAAAAGTGTCGAAAAAGATTCTTAAGGATGATGATGATGATGATAATGAAGAAGAAGAAGGAAGAAAGAAAGATTAGCATAATTAAGAATATAAACGAATGGTAAAAAATAAAGATGAAGAAGAAAAGAACTTAGTCAAATAGAGAAGTGAAAGATTTCGACAAAGGAAGAAAGAGTAAAGGATCAATAATGGGAAAAGTGAGATAGAGAAAAAAAAAGAAAGGAAAGAGAAGAATAATTAAGATTATAAACGAATGGCTAAAAATAATAAAAATGAGGAAAAGGATTAAAAAAAAGAAGATGAAAATGAAGGTGAAAAGAAAGAAGAGTAATAAAGAAAGAACGAAAAGGAAGAAAGAGGAAATAGAAGAAGACAAAAGGAATTATGTTGAAGTAGAAAAAAAGAGAAAAAGAAAAGAAGAGAGAAAAAGAAACCCGATGGAGAAACAAAAAAAAAAAAAAGGAAAGAGAATACAAAAGACGCATGACGAAGAACTGAAGAAGAATGGGCGGGAATATGATTAATTATAAAAACGCTAAAAAAAGAATGAAGGAAAAAGAAAGAAAAAAATGGAAGAAATCAGAAGAAAAGAAAAGAAAGAAACAAAGAAAAGAGAAATAAACAAAGAAAACAAAAGAAAGAAGAATGAAATCGGAAATGAAAACGAAGAAAAAAATAGATTAGGACAAATTTGTCGAGGATACAATTGAAGAAAATGAAAAGAAAGAGAAAAATAAACAAGAAAAAAATTGTGGGGTATAGAATTTAATAGGAAAGCGCTAAAAGGAAAGAAAGAAGAAGAAAGAAAGAAAAGGCGCTAAAAGGAAGAAGAAAGAAAGAAAGAAAGAAAAGGCGCTAAAAGGGAAAAAAAGAAAGAAAGAAAGAAAGAAAAGAAAAAGAAAGAAAGAAAGAAAGAAAAGAAAGAAAGAAAGAAAGAAAGGCGCTAAAAGGAAAGAAAGAAAGAAAGAAAGAAGAAGAAAGAAAAGAAAAAGGAAAGAAAGAAGAAAGAAAGAAGAAAGAAAAAAAAAAAAAAAAGGAAAGAAAGAAAGAAAGAAGAAAGGGCGCTAAAAAGGAAAGAAAGAAATAAAAGGAAAGAAGAAGAAAGAAGAATAAAAAGGAAAGAAAGAAAGAAGGCGCTGGAAATAAAAAGGAAAGAAGAAAGAAAGAAAGCGCTAAAAAGGAAAGAAATAAAGAAAAGAAAAAGGAAAATTCAAAAGAAAAGAAAGAAAATAAAGAATGAGATATCCTGAAATATTCACCGATATGATTTTGAGTTATGTAATAAAGAAAGAAATTATAAAACCAAATGATAAATTGTAGGAAAGAAAGAATTAGAGAAAAAAGTAAATGAAGCGAATGAAAAAATTGAATGAATCTGAGAATGAATCTGAAATGAATCCATATGGTTAGGATTGGGGGTGAGAAGGGAGGGAGGATAGAATGGGTCGGGAGAAAGAGGAGGAGAAAATTGAGAAAGATTGTAGCGTACGGGTGTGGTGCGGTGCGGGGGGAGGGGGCGGATGGCAGGCCGGGGGGGATAGGAAAGGAAATCGAACCTGCGAATAAAGTGTGGACGAGAACGGCTTTTCCCCGAGCGTTTGCTCATGTGGTAATTCTCGAAAGATATCTAAGTCGGGCAGATTTCCAATCGGAGCCGAATTGACATTGATAAGAAACAAAAATAAACACACAGAGAGAGAGAGAGAGAGAGAGAGAGAGAGAGAGAGAGAGAGAGAGAGACTGTGTGTACGTGTGAGAGAGAGAGAGAGAGACTGTGTGTACGTGAGAGAGTGTGTGTTTTGTGTGAGAGAAAGAGGGTGCGCGCGTGGGTGAGAGAGAGAGAGAGAGAGAGAGAGAGAGAGTGTGTGTTTGTGTGAGAGAAAGAGGTGCGCGCGTGGGGTGTGTGTGAGAGAGAGAGACTATGTGTGTTTGTGTGAGAGAAAGAGGGTGTGCGTGTGTGTGTGAGAGAGAGAGAGAGAGAAGAGAGAGAGAGAGAGAGAGAGAGAGAGAGAGAGAGAGAGGGGGAGAGAAACTGTCTGTATACGTGAGAGAAAGTGTGTGAGAGAAAGAGGGTGTGCGTGTGTGTGTGAGAGAGAGAGAGAGAGAGAGAAACTGTGTACATACGTGAGAGAAAGTGTGTTTGTGTGAGAGAAAGAGGGTGTGCGTGTGAGAGAGAGAGAGAGAGAGAGAGAGAGAGAGAGAGAGAGAGAGAGACTGTGTGTGAGAGAGAGAGAGAGAGAGAAACTGTGTGTATACGTGAAAGAAAGTGTGTTTGTGTGTGTGTGTGAGAGAGAGAGAGAGAGAGAGAGAGAGAGAGAGAGAGAGAGAGAGAGAGAGAGAGAGAATGGGAGAGAGAAAGAGTGTGCGAGTGTGCGTGAGAGAAAAAGAGATTATGTGTGTAAGTGTAAGAGAGAGAGATAAAATGTGTGTGTGTGTCAGAGAGTGTGTGCATGTGTGTGTGTGAGAGAGAGAGGGATATATATATATATATATATATATATAATATATATAGAGAGAGAGAGAGAGGGGGGGGATAAACCTCAGTAACATAATTTAATTATTATAACGTTTGATATGTTTACTTTTAGAGCTATCGCAATAGTTCAATATGTAGAAATGATAATCTTGATTCAACACACACACACACACACACACACACACACACACACACACTCTCTCTCTCTCTCTATCTCTCTCAATATTTTTTTTTCTTTCTTCTTTTCATTGCTCGTTTGAAACAGATTATCGTTATCGCTTCCACATGATCACCTCTTTCTCTATATTTCCCCTACTCTCTTTGTAATAAAATCGGAATGGTCCATTATTCAGCTGAGTTGACGACACTAAGAAATAAGAATTGGTGGATAAGCAATACCAATATCAGAATTTACATGTTTGCTTTTTATCTTGGACGATAACCAGAGGGTGTTGCAAGATGATAACAGTCGTATGTTAAGGTTTTAAGCGCCATAATTGGCCAGTTGATTCTAGGTAGAGAGTCCTCCGATTTGGTTCCTTTGGTAATACTTTCAGGTAAAGAATCCTAGGTTCCCTCGAAGAAGGTTGCCAGTAGACTGAGAAAGAAGCGCTTAAGTAATATATCAGCCACGCAGTATGGCCAGCGATTGGCTAAGGAATAGACCACATGATCTCGCCTAGTCTATATGTATAGGCAGGGAACTGGCACACACCTTATATCACTCAAAATTTCCTTTTAAGGAACACGAGTATTGGTATATAGATTGAAGAATAAAATCAACCAAGCGTTTAAATATTTACAAAAATGTTTGGTATAAATTTAAATCGGACAGTAACTCTTGTTAAACAAATACAGTTGTACCTTGACTTACGAGTTTCTTTCATCCCACTCATAACTTAGTTGCCTCTATATCAAATCAATTTTCTCCATTGAAATAAGCTGAAATTCTAATTTCGGTAGCACCTTGTACTCCTATAAACAAATAACAATAATGTAGGTAAAGCCACATAATAGAATTATATATATATATATATATATATATATATACGTGTGTGTGTGTGATAGATCAGACAAAATGTGGGTGGAAATAAAGGGAAAATGCGGATAAAATAACACAACTAAATTCAAATGATATTTGTGAAGCTTTTTCGAATTTATTCTGAATAATTTCGAAAACGCTTCGCAAAAATCCTAGGCGAAATATCATTTGAATTTAGTTATTGTGTTGTTTTATCCGCATTTTTCTTCTATTTTCAACCACATTTTGTCGGATTTACCCAATCCTTTACTCCACACACACACACATATATATATATATATACTTGATTACTAGTGAAATAAATGGATTCCTATTGTCCTAGAAGTAAATACTGATATTGATGCTCCTATTTCGGAAGGAATGAAGAATTCTAATTAGCATTTCATAGACATCTTCATTAACTCGAGAAATTGAATAATTAGAAAATGACGTGCAAGCTTGATGAAAACCCCATAAAATTATCCTTCTGTAGCCAATTGGACAGGCGATTTCGTTAGAGCATTGCGACACAAGGAAGACTTCTACTAGCGTTCACAATTTATTAACGAGAAAAGAAAAGAAATTTTATTTTTGGAAGTCAGAGGTTCGTTAAAATAAAAATAAAAATTGAAATCGAAATATTGAATAAAAATTATTCTTCTGGCTTAAATATTCAATAAACGGCAACTGCAGATACTAAATTTATAATTCTAAAACTACCAAAGTTTCAGTTGCCCTGTGGCTTGGGGCAGTAGAATATACCGACTGCACCTCTGCAGTGTGGGAAAATCCCACTATCAATTGACATTGTTATTTTATACTTGTTGATGCTTACAGCAAAAGGCCGGAAAGTTTTCCAATGAATTTCATGGTTGCAGATGAAACGATTCTAATGTTGAAACAGATATTAGTTTCCAATAATGGAACTGCATTCACTTCGGCTACATTTTCAAAAATCTTTGCACTTAATGGCATCCAACATATTAAAGACCACCTTTTCGTCCACAAATGCACAGGTGGGGCGTTTTGTAGATACTTTTTAGAGGGCGCTCATCAAAAACAAAAGGGAAGGAACCACACAAGAAATAGTAGAAATATTCCTCTGTAGTTACAGAGCTACACCTATTCAAAACACTGCAAATGGTAACTCACGAGCAGAAGAACTGATGAATCGTAAAGTTTGTTTGCATATAGCTGTCATCCATCCTACTCCAATTCATTCCCCGCCCTGTCGACTGGGGCGTTAAAATGCACCGACTGCACCTCTGCAGAGAGGTAAGACTCTCCCAATGGGGCCACCTGTTGGTCGTGGGTGGCAACCCGTGATGCTTAAGGATAGACCCAGGCGGATAAGCCTTATGACAAAATTTTTGATATGATCGACGGAGGTGACCGAGGGTTTACATGTCCTAGGAAATGCCAGTTTTGCACGCCTTCATCACCATTGCCCCCTGGACCACTCTGACCCGGAGTGGTAGTACCTGTTAGGGTCCCATCTATGGGTTAAATAGAATAGCATGAGTTGATAAACAAAATTGTATTATGCATTAAGAATGAATTTATTTCACAACTTTGTCAGCATTAAATGACCCACCGAGGTTGATATGCCGTAAAACAAAACAAACTAAACCAAACCAAACTAATTCATTCCCCAAAAAGGAACATGGTGATCGAGAAAGAATTTAGTCAAATTAAGCAGTTGAACGCACATATGTAGTTACCAGGACAATCCTTGCAAAAGACTATCGCAATGGTAGAGAAATATTGATTCAAGGGCGTTTTCTATGTCGTCCTGGAAATGTCAAATATGATGTAGATATCTAATGTTTGGGTTCGACATACTGTTGGATTATTTTAGCATATATATATATTTACCAACCCCTCCGCACGAGCAGGATGCGACACAAGGTCAATTTATTAAGCGGAGTTTAACATGTTTGAATTCAGAGTTTTCCTTCTCCTAGACCGGTTGCCTAACCAAGGTTAAAGAGCCCAGTCTGCCCTACTATTTACCCATAGCTGGAAGGAGAGTAGGATCATACCTTTCCCAAGGGTATTAGCGCTAAGTGAAATGCAATTGCCACGTCCAGGATTTGAACTCGGGGCGACGTGTCCATTTCCCATGACTTTAACCATTACACCACGCGCTTCCTACATATTATTTTAGCATATAAGGTGTGCTAGAATCCACCACTTAAACTTATAGACTCGGCTATTTAATTGCTGATCTAGAAAGCCATACATTTGCACGTATTCGCCATTGCCGAACGGACCTGGAACCAATGACTTTGCTCAACCGAATGATTCTAATCAACACTAAGGGACATCAAAGAAGAACCAAATGATTTTACCCAACACTAAAAGACACCAAGGAACAAACAGGATTCTTCAATAAATATCAGCCTCTGCTTAACAAGTGATTTCCATTGTAAAGTGCTCTCACTTGAAGCCTAAAAATGCCCACAAAAATCGTATGACAAGCAAGTAAATGTTTGGATTCAACATGCAAACCATTTACGATCCTCTCACTTTCCAGATGTTATAAATACCATACTAAATCTTCGTCTTCCCTACTTCTTATTTTTGAGTAGCTTGGTTGAGTATCTATTCATCGATCAGTCTTCTTACTTTCATAATTAGGTTGGTATTTCTTCTTCTGAGTAACTATTCGTTGCTGGCTGTTCTGTCTTCTTAGCTGTTTCTCTGGTTCCTCTTTTTCTTAACTGGTATCACAAGATGTTGCCAAGATACTGGCTTATTTCTCTGAATTATTGAAATAAGGCTTGATAATTTGTATCATTTGTATTATTCGGACTATTGTCCTCATTTTTATTGTTATCTGTTCAACGTTTTGGCGGATATGCCACCCGGCCTTCTTCAGGTTTAGCGAGGACTGACTATAATTAAAAGTCTTTCACGGTTGAATTTGCAAACAGAAACGGAGGTCAGAGCTAAGATTAGGACTTATCACTCAATGGTCTCGGCCTGAATTCAAATAAAATTTTCTATACTAACTGTTCAAAATTGATGGTACGACCATCACTTGTGCAACACAGAGACCAACTCAAACTTCACCTTACCACGAGATATCCTATGAGACACTTTCGAACTGACTCCACAATATCTCTAAGATATACTGTGGGATAATCCTAAGTGTACTCCTTCACCATTACTCCCAGGTTCATTCAGACCCGAAGTGGCAGTACCGGTTAGGGTTAGAGTGGCAGTACCGGTTAGGGTTCCTATTTCGGTTAAATGAAAAAAAATGAACTTAAATAAATGTGTTTAAAAATTGAATACCCATCAAGAATGAATAAAATAAAACGTCTTCGGCATAAAATAGCCCAGCAAATGTTGACGTGTCGGTTTACGTTTTAAAACAATTAACCAACCAACCAGAATTCTATCTCGAATTTGCCGATTTCATTTCATACGACGATAATCGTTACGCTCGGCATGCCACTGTGAAGTATGTAATTAGCCCAGACACAAGAGAGGTTCATTTATAATCTTGGCTTAGTCTGAATAAAATATACAATTGTGGGAGTCGGATAAAGAGGTGAACTTTAATAGAGTCACAACATGTTCTATTTTAGTAGACCAGATAAACAGCAAAAAGGTTTCAAAATGTGTCGGCAATCTGATGTTAAAAGCCGGTATCAATGCTCGATCAATCAATCATAGCAAAATACAAACGTGGATACCACTAAAAATGTTGGTCATAAAGGTCATTTCAAGGTCAACAAAAGGTCATATTTCAAGGTCAACAAAAGGTCCGATGTCAAAAGTTTTTCTTTTTGATCGATCTAATTTTGAAGTCCCTTATAGTAATGTAAAGTCTGCGGAGTAACATATTGAATGAGCCGAACAACGAGAGAGTCTATCCCCTTTTCGCTAGCGTTAGATTAAAGAGATAGTTCTTTTTGGAGTGCAACACATACCGTCAGCTCCCAGATGTTTTACCGAAACACCTTAGATAAGCCAAGTTGAGCTACTCTTGAGCTGAGTTGGCGAGGGTGGGTATTGAAACCGGTACCTTGCTATTCCTAGGCGAATTCTCTACTGACTTAGTTAAGCCGGCCTACTATAGCATTGATTATTGGACGAATAAAAATGTTGCATATCTGAAAAGAAATACTTCTGTTATATCCCAAGATGTTTGGAATAACAAAATATAACAAAACAGTTAAATATGTTTTTTTAAACACAATACTATGTTATTTGCTCACCGAACAGGATACTGCAGGATGGGTTGAATAAACAATGAAAGACGAGAGTGATGGAAGAGTAAGTTTCAGTTGTTCTATGTTTTGATTATGCCCCAATCTGTTTCAAATCTGCATTCTTATTTCTGATCTAATATTTTATTACATTAAAACTGAAATACTTGCACCCGGAGGAGGGTGCATATATTTTCTAGTATATATAAGCTATTTAAAATACATGAATATACACTTCTCCCTGGCACTAGTATTTAACCCACATGAAAAGGCGGAGGGGTGTCGAAAACTAATATTCAGTCGGTAGAGCCCCCACCCCCACCCAATCGCAAGGTTCCGCGTTCCATAACGGTCCCGGCCACTCAGCACATGAATAGCACAAATTGGGTAACCTGATCTGTGTGTTAAAGTGGAGAACTGACGGTAGGTGTGGCGCTTCACCCCAGCAAAAAACACCTCATGGCCTAGCATTAGCAAAAATGGGATAGACCCCTTCGCTGTCGGACTGATACCGATAACTGGCAACTCCTCTGTTAACTTCTTTAAACAGACAAGCCATCTTTTTGGTAAGTTGTCGTAATGCAGGAGTTTTCTCTTAATTACCGCGTATTTGGCCTTGTGTCATACTTACCTAGGCTTGGTAAATATAAAAAAAGGAGAGAGCGCTGAGGGGTGTGTGCGTGTGTGTGTGTGTGGGGGGGGGTTATCAAAAAGGCGTAGAAATGATACGGCGATTGGGAACGGGGGGGGGCAACATCTTTGATTGACTAAGATGAATTATTTGAGAAATTAATCAGTTACTGAGCAACGAACATGGAGTCAATTTGGAACGAATCATTTTCTCATTTCAAGGTGGGTGGGGGTGGGTAGTGGTGGAATGGAACATGGGGGTGGCGGTTGGGGTGAGATGTCGTCTCTAGAATAAACCTAATAAATAAACACTTGAATGAGTCATATAATTTTTTTTATCTTTTAAGATTCAATTTGCCTGTTTTTAAGCATTTCTCTCTCCATGCCGACCTCTTTGTATGGATGGAAGTATTTCATCATCATCATCATCATCAAGACGTGTCGGCAGCAAAGATCCCCTTGATCCTCTCTCACCATCCTACCCTATCAGCAATCGCATTTGGTGAGTTCTGTATCATAGTTATATCCGTAAGTTGGTCTTACTTTTACGGCGTATCTTGTTGCTCGTCTCCGAGTATCTGCTTTTCGTATTAGTGTTTCTCTAAAATAATGAGACGTCAAAGCCAGTGTGTGACATCAGCGGTGAGTTGACGAGGGTCGAATATCGGACAATTGAAAAGAGTAATAATAGAAATTAACCAGAATAAGTACATGTTGGATTATTTAAACTTATAGACTCTGTGTGGGCGCATGGATTTAGCCAGTCAGTCAACACGCTTGAATACGAGGGTAGTTAACTATTTAATCGTCGATCTTGAAAGCCGTTCCTTTACAAGTATTCGACACGGACAAACGGATCTGCAACCAAGGAATCTGCTTAAATAAAGGATTCTACCCAACATTAAGGAATACTGACGAACAATAAAAAGATGCTACCTAACTCTAAGGAACAATCAAAGGATTCTTCACCAACGAACACAAGGGATTTCCGCTGTAAAGTGCTCCGACCTGCAGCCTAAAAATAGCGACAGAAATGGTAACAGATGACGTGTGAATAACTGACCTTATTTTCTGATTGGACAGAACAAAACGGGAACGAAAATGAGGGTGAAAGAGATAGTGAGAAAAAGTAGTCTTGCTGAGGTATTCAAAGGAGATGGGCGGACAGAGTCTGGGCTGAAGTTTTGAAAGGAACAGACGGAAGATGCGGTCTGTCCCCGAGACCTTTTACTTGGGTTCATTCTCAAGGCGTGTTGATAGCAAGGATCCCTTTGATCCTCTCTCACCATCCGGCCCTATCGGTAAGTTCTGTAGCGTTATAATTCTCATAATTTCGTCTTACTTGTAGCGGATATCTTTGTTCCTCGGGTCGAGTATCTGCTTTTCATATTGGGTTTGGTGTTTTTCTTTCAACTCTATCTTAGTCCATTTTACTTTTATTTTCAGAAACAACACGAAGACATATTTTACCTAGTGCACAAAGACCCTCAGCCACCACCTTCGAGCACATAAATGATAAAAAACGGATTGAGACTTGCCATGAGACAATCGTGATAGGTGCTAGGGATTGATGTGACCACCGATTGATTGGAGGGGATCATTCCGACCGGTTGTCTAACCTAAGTAAGAGCCAAATTGGAGTGTTGCATGTTATGGACTGCTCAGCCACCTGGGTTCTATCTTTAAGCATCACAGGTTGCCACTCACGACCAACAGTTGCCCCCATGGGGGTCTTCTCCCCTCTGCTGAGGCGTAGTCGGTGTATTCTAACGGCGGGGTCAAATACTTATATTCAATGTATACAGACAAAACCGCTCTATTTGATATGTTGGCGTAATCCAGGAGTTTTCTCTTAATTAACCCGTAAACCTCTCACCGATACTTTCCTCTCACTATCTCCCTTCCACTCTTCGCCCTGTTGGCCTTTTTCGGCCAATCAAAAGCCAATAGGGCAGTCTTTGAAATTGCAATTAAATTCCACTATTATCTATATGTAAATGTTGGTGATTACCACATTCCCACATCTCATTATTTTACCCCTGATGATGATGATAATGATATGATGATGATGATGATGATGAAGGGATGAAGAGATGAGAGATGGAGAAAGTTTTTTTTAAAAAGAACTTAAGTCTAAGAACCAAGACTGAATTTCAACGGGGAAGAAAATAAAGAAAGAAAGAAAAAAATGAAAACGTGAAAAAGAGTGTTGATCATGATGATGGCGGGGGCATTAAATCACAAGCAACATTAGAAAGAATTTCGAAGACAGGCGTCTATTATAATTGACACCCGAAAGAAATAGGGATATTAAAAAAATGACTGATGCCCCCCATCTCAGGCCAGGGTTAGACAGGCAGATTTAAACGTAAATAATCCTTATATTTATGACGGGATCTATGCTAGTGTGATAATTTTCGGTTAATTTGCTGGAGGGGGTGCTCGGTGGGTTGGGTGGCGAAGACATTTGGGAACCACATGTTCATTGCTTCTTTGTCACAGGAATTATTTACCGACTCGATTAACCAAGAGACAGTTTTAAGAATCAAGTGTTAAGAATTTGCTTCCGTCATGCTGTAAGGTGCGGGTAGGGGAGTGGGAATACTGAAATTTTGTTTGGGTGGAATTGGGGAGTGAAAGGCAAAGAGCAAAATCTCCGGGACCGAAAGGGTTTGTTTTTCCTTTCCTTTCAGAGGAAATCGTAGTTTAATAGGTATGAGACTTAAAAAAAAAAAAAAAAAAGGATCAGTGATATATTTTTGATGTTAATGATTAATTTTCAACACAGTATTCGAATATAGGGAAGTTCGTGGGTTGTTTAGTTGGGTTGGTTTCTTAGTTGGTTGGTTTTTACGGCATGTCAATCCTTGTTGGGTTATTTCCTGCCGAATACATTTTGTGATAATCTGAACATTAGCTACAAAAATGAGAGTAACTTCCCCTTGTTTCTTTCAGTTTGAGGAAGCCGTCTGATTTGGTCAGCCATTTTCATTTCACTGAAAATCTACATTGAAAATACGAATTTGTTCGAATCAATACAACCGAATGTTTTAACACGAACATATCATAAAATGTGTTCTTAATTGTGCTTGTGTATTATTTGAAATGAATTTAATTGTTAAGAACATATTTTATGATATTTTCGTGTTAAAACATGCAGTTGTTTGATTATGGTGAAATGAAAAGTCAGACCAAAACGGACGGCTTCCTCACAGTGAAAGAAACAAGGGGAGGTTACTCTAATTTATGTACCTAATATTAAGATTACCCATTTTGTTTTATTTATGTTTGTGGGGTTTTCAATTGTTTTTTTTAAAACTCAATTTTTAAAAACATTTTTAAAACTCATCTTTGATCTATTTAAAGAAAGAGAGAGAAAAGTAAAACGCGAAAAAAAGATTTTGGTTAGTCGATTGGTGGGTTGGATTTTACGGCATGTCAACCCTTGTTGGGTCATTTTATACCGATGACGTTTTTGTTTTATTCATTTTCATGGTTACTCAATTTGTTCTAAACATTTTTTTCTATTTAACCCATAGATGGGACCCTAACAGGTTATACCACTCCAGGTCAGAGTGGATATGTGAGTAAGGGCAATGAAGCAATGCTAAATGCAGTTTAAAATTATACCCAGGACACTTGGGTTATTTTGTTGGTTTCTTTCTTTAATGGCGTATCAACCTTCGTAGGTTATTTAATGCCAAATCCACCCTTGTAGAAGAACAGTAGTGGTACTATCTAAACCACAGCTAAGGGGTATCTGGGGCTTCCTACCTTTCCCAAGAGTAGTAGTCCAAAAGTGAACTTAATAGCGCGACTTGAGTTCGAACTCGCTTATTCGGATGTCGCGGTCCGGTTCGTTAGCCACTACGTCAAGGAGATTACCCCGCCTTCGTTAGTCATGTCCCTACTCAAAATATCGGCTGAGATAAGATCTGTAAATCATCATCATCATCATCATCATGGTCGTACTAACAACACGGATTCTCTTGACACTCTCTTGCCGCCCGTCCCTATCGGTAACACGAGATTCAGTGTTCGTACATACAACTGTATGTTGTCGGCTAGCCTCATCACCTGGAGATTTAGAATACATCCACTGCACCTCGGCGATAACCACGATGTGACGCCCTTGGTATTCATCCAACCCATCCGCAACGATTAGGATGAGGTACAAGGTCTCAAGTATCGGAGCATCCAGCGATGACTGAACTCACTTCAGTAGAAGTATATCTGTGAGATCTATTACACTACGAGAGGATGCTTATTATAGGGTATAAAGTTTAGCCACAGCCGAATTCGAACCTCACACACAAGATTTAAGATTGATATAGATTTCAACGGCTAATATATGATAATGCTCGCATTAATATCTTTATTATAATGGAGATTGTGTGTTTTTCTGTCTGTAACCGAAACTATATTACTAATCGAGTCACAATTCACATAGTTATTTACATCACATTCTCCATGATTTTATTTTTATTCAAACCTCAATTATTAATAAAATTGTTTTACATTATTAATACTGTTGACCATATCTACATATTATTAACATGCGATTCTATTTATATATACAAAATATAGTGGTTTGCAGTGTGAATGGGAAGGCTAATTTGCATATTGATATTAAACATTTGATTTTAATAAATATGTGCTCAGTATTATTGATTTCTAATCGTTTGGTTTTATTTTAATGAATATGAGAAAAAATCTCTCGAATAAATACATTAACAATATTACAAGCAATTCTATTCTTTCCTTCTTAATTTAACTAAATAGTTAAATTATGCAAATTTAGCAATGAAAGACGGGAGGGAAGAAAAAGCAAGTTTTAGTTGTTCCCCCTCTGTTTCAAATCTTTTTATCGGCATCTTATTTAGTTCCATTACCCTTTCTAAGTTAACATAATATCTTATTTCAGTAAAACTTAAATACTTGCACTCGGAGGGTGCATATATTTGCTAGTTCACATGATGTTTGATGATCATGTCTCTAACGTTTATTGAGTTAAAAAATGACAGAAAAAAGAGAAATAAAAAAGATTTGGTTAATTAGTGTGAGACATAATAGCATGATAGATTATATTTATGACAATCTCAAAACGTCAATAATGTCATATATAACGACTGGGTAATTCAACATGCATTAATCTATTACTCTCTCCTTATCTATTCACATCTATGGATCTATTAATCTATCTATCTCAGTCTGTTCATTTATCTATCTATCCATCTATGAAAGTTCATATATATATCTATCCATCTATCTATGAAAGTTCATATATGTGTGTGTGTGTGTGTGTGTTGAAAAAAGAAATAAAGGAAAGAATGTCTAGAATGGATAATATAGGATATTTTAATCAATTTTACTTACACGTGTTTCGATCAGGAGTTTATCCATGTGTACATTATTCAAACTATTATTATTTTTAAATAACCAAATGAAATGAAATAATAATAATAGAAAAAATGTTACCCACATAAAGAAGATTCGACCTTCCGCAGAGTAAATCCTTATTTTTTTTTTCATTATTATTATTTCATTTCATTTGGTTATTTAAAAATAATAATAGTTTGAATAATGTACACATGTATAAACTCCTGACCAAAACACGTGTAAGTAAAATTGATTAAAATATCCTGTTTTATCCATTCTATACTTTCTTTCCTTTATTCATTTTTTCAACATACCGTCGGATTCACTACCATTTTCATTTTACACACACACACACACACACATATATATATACATATGAATGTTGTTGATTAACGCATGAAGAATCTGAAACACGTGTCGCCAATGTAAAATAATATTGTTCCAACTATTGTCAGTATCTGCGTAACAGCGAGGGAGTTTATCCCCTTTTCTTGCTGAGGTGGAGAGACATACCTACCGTCAGCACCCAGTGTTTTACCACTCAGATCAGATTACCCAAGCTGTGCTACTCATGCACTGGGTTGACGGGGACCGGTATCGAACGTGGAAACTTATGATTACTTGAAGAATGATTTACTGACTGCGCTAAACCGACCCTATAAATGTATATATATATATAGTTTATTTCAGAAAATCCTAGACACACACACATATATATATATATATATATATATATATATATATATATATGTGTGTGTGTGTGTGTGTGTGTGTGTGTGTAAAATGAAACTGGAAGTGAATCCGACGGTATGTTGAAAGAATGAATAAAGGAAAGAAAGTATAGAATGGATAAAATAGGATATTTTAATCAATTTTACTTGCACATGTTTCGGTCAGGAGTTTATCCAGGTGTACATTATTCAAACTATTATTATTTTTAAATAACCAAATGAAAGGAAATAATAATAATAATAATAATAATAATAATAATAATAATAGAAAAAATGTAGAAATCTTCCGCACACAAAGAAAATTCGACCTTCATCAGAGTAAATCCATATTTTTTAAAAAATGAAATTCGTTGGAAACAATTTTTTTTTTAAGTTCTTTTTTCGTACATTTAAAAAATTCTCCGCTTTTCCAACGAATTTCATTTTTAAAAAAATATGGATTTACTCTGATGAAGGTCGAATTTTCTTTGTGTGCGGAACATTTCTACATTTTTTCTATTTATTATTTTATATTATTTCCTTTCATTTGGTTATTTAAAAATAATAATAGTTTGAATAATGTACACCTGGATAAACTCCTGACCGAAACACGTGTAAGTAAAATTGATTAAAATATCCTATTTTATCCATTCTATACTTTCTTTCCTTTATTTATTTTTTCAATATATATATATATATATATATATATATATATATATATATATAATCTAGAAAATATGGGTGCTACATTCGTAAGTCAACAGTACTCAATATCATTGATAGACCATGTATATTTAAGTTAAGGTAGCGTGGACATGGTGTCAACGGCAGCTGGTTTCTGACTGTTTCTTGCCTAAGCAATCTTCAGACCAGACTGAAGATAGCATAGGTGAGAAACTGTCAGTAACCAGGCGCCGTTGACTCCATGTCTACGTTACCTTAACTTAGATAACTAGATAACAGATAAAGAAAAATCCGACCAAATACAAGGAAATAAATAAGGAAAAGTGAATAATGGACACAATCAATTCAATTAATATTTCGTCTCTGAAAACAACGGAGACGAAAGTTCAAATCATGGACTGGGCTGTTTGCATTTCATATATATATATATATATATATATATATATATATATATATATATAATCTTCGAGTATGTTTCTATATTACTTAGTTAATAATTAATGAAAAAATGAATGAATTAATGGGAAAGAAAGGAAAAGAATTAAGATAGGCCCCTAATGGAGAAGCCTTCTTCATTTTTACTGGACTTCAATAAAAAGTCCAGTAAAAATAAAGAAGGCTTTTCCATTAGGGGCCTATCTTAGATTTTTTTTTAAAAAGAGAGGTCCTTTGCAAAAAATATTTTCATTTATTCCATTCATTTTATCCATTAATTCTTAACTATATATATATATATATATATATATATATATATATATATATATATATATATATATAAAGATAAATCTAATGAGTCAGACGAACCTACTATTAGTTTCGCTTAATGCTCTTCAGGGCTAAGATCTTAGCCTTGAAGAGCATTAAGCGAAACTAATAGTAGGTTCGTCTGACTCATTAGATTTATCTTTATTATTTGCTCTACTTAGGTATTGAGCACTTTTTACTTATTTGCTATTCTCCTAGCAGTTATATGAATGTATATTTATCTTATATACGTATATATACATATAAATTGTTTTTTTTCTTTTGGCCAAATACTGTACCAATAGATTATTTTTTGTTGGTACGACTATCTTGGTCTTTCTTTTTTTCAAAAATTTTTTTCTCACCGGTTGATGTTTGGTAGTATATTTTTACAATCAAACTATTTGCTGGGTTTTTTCTCACCGCGAGGATTTACCAACACGCTTGGTATATTATATATACTAGCAAATATATGCACCCTCCGGGTGCAAGTATTTAAGTTTTAATGTAATAATATATTATATTAAATTCGAAAGGCTAATGAAACTAAATAAGAATGCAGATAAAAAGATTTGAAACGGAGGGGGTATAATCGAAAAATAGAACAACTGAAACTTACTCTTCCATCACTCTCGTCTTTCATTGTTATTTTTTCAAATTTAAGTATTTAGTTAAAAGAGGAAGTGAAGAATAAAATGACAGTTATCTTTTCTTGTTAACGGATTTCATTTAAGATTCATTGAAGAAATGTTTGCTTATATTCATTAAAATAAAACCAAACAATTAGAAATTAATAATAATAACCACATATTTATTAAAATCACATGTTTAATATCAATATGCAAATTAGTCTTCCCGTTCACACTGTGAACCGCTATTTTGCTGTATATATAAATATAATTGCATGTTATTAGTATGTAGATATGTTTAACAGTATTAATAATGTAAAACAATTTTATTAATGATTGAAGTTTAAATAAAAATAAAATCATTGATAAAGTTATATAAATAACTAAGAGAATTGTGACTTGAGTAGTAATATAGTTTCGGTTACAGACGGAAAAACACACAATCTCCATTATAATAAGATTATATATATATATATATATATGCATTAGGGACGATTAACCATTGAAAAGTTCACAGCCAGACCAAGAAATCAAACCGCAATTTAACTCCTATTGCACTTTGTTCGTCAAGTTTCTTCAACCATACCAAAAATGTCAATATAAATTAGAAAAATAAATTCTCTTCTTTGTAGGGCTGAGAAATTCTAAGTACATCCTCGTGTGCATATATATATATATATATATATATATATATATATAATTATACATATAAAGCGAGAGAGAGAGAGAGAGAGAGAGAGAGAGAGAGAGATATATGTGTTTGTGCACAATAATAAGTATATAATTTCGTCATACTATTTAAACTAGCTTGGTATGGCATATTTTACGCGCCGGATAAAAGACCCGAATGTTCCTTTCCTGTGAAGTTCTCTATATATTAAATCTAACCCTTGTGTGTATTCGAACCCTGCTGTTTCACCTACGTCAAATGATATTAGCCCCGCGGGCTCAAATAATTTACAGTGTACGTAATGTACGGCATGTCTGAAAGTAGTCAGTACCCTATATCCACCACACTTTTTTTTCGTACGGTTTGGTATGTAATTGTATCTAGCGATGTGGGTATCACCAGAACGATTCACGCTTCATCTCAGAGCACCAGTCGGCCTTCACTGACGTCCCAACCCCCCGTGACATTTGGAACGCCACCATTTTGCATACCCCACGAGACCGCGTGTTGATTTTTATTTGCTCCGAGAAGGCGACGACAGTGTATCTGTCTGTCGCTCGTAATTATGGTGCTAGCCTGGTTTGTTTTGTCTACGACAATGTGTGAATTTTATTTTTAAGAGCGGAAAAGATCGACGGAATCCACCAAGAACACACATCGTTGCAGCCCTTACCAATTTGAAGTATCTTCATAAAAAGGACATAGTTTACCTCAATAAGGATTTAAAATCTTTTATGAATACTGGCATAATAATAATAATAATAATAATAATAATAATAATAACGGTCCCAAAAAGCTTGGAAAAAGACTGGAAAATCTGGAAATCAGAGGAAGAATTGAGACCATCCAGAATACTGCACTGCTGCAATCTGCCAGAATACTCAGAAGAGTCCTGGAGAACTGAGGAGACTTGTTGTCACCAAGACTCCAGGGAAATACCCTCAGCTAATTTTGGTGTGAAATAATAATAATAATAATATCTTTTCAGCTTGTATTTTAGGTCTGAGACCTGTCAGCTGTTCCTTATAAACATTCATCTTAATTCCACAGAATATTTATAATCTTTCCACAGATTATCTAACATTGATTTAAAGGAGTTTAGAGATGAGGCATTCACTATTGATGATGGTAGTTTATTCCATGTATTCACCACTCTGTTACTAAAATAATTTTGTCTTGCATTTGCTTTACAAATTTTTTAAAAGAGTTTTAATTTATGGTATTGATATTTTGAGCAATGTTTAGTAGATCAAAGTTCGTTGAATAAAAACCATGTGTATATTTGTAGACTTCAATCACACCCCCTCTTGTACGTCGATAAACCAAACTTGGTAAGTTAATCGTCCTAAGTCTTTCTTCATACGAAAGTTTTAAAAAAAATCATTCATTACTTTAGTAGCTCTCCTTTGAACTCCCTCACTGAGTTTTATGTCCTTGACTAGTCTTGAACTCCAAACCACATTAGCAAATTCCAAATGAGGTCTTACCAATGCAAAAGTAATGTCAGAAAAATAATTTTCAATATCTAATAAACTATTCTCTGTTTTTTTTTTGCTAGAAAATATATATATTATATATATATATAATATATATATATATATATATATATATATATAGAGAGAGAGAGAGAGAGAGAGAGTCATAGGACAATGGACTCGTCAACCCAAGTTCAATTCTTGGCCGAAGCTGTTGGCATTTCACATAGCGCTGATACCCTTGGGAGAGGTATAAATGCAATTCTCCCTCCAGCTATGGATAAATAGCAGGACAGACTGGACTCTTTAACCCTTGCTAGGTAAACAGTCTGTTGATGAATATATATTCATATACAATATCCAACTTATATATTATATAACTATAAGTAAAACACTTACAATCATCCAATCAATCAAATATGTTACAAATTTCTTTCATTGGCTACATATTTTCAGTCCTGTAGAGTTTGGTGATAAATAACGTCTAATAATATTCGTTCTTGATTGTACGGTTTGTTGCGTAGAAATGATAAAAATTCTGGTGTCTTTTATTTGGGAGGAGATTAATTTCTTATGAACAATTTGTAAGTGGTTACTTATTTATGGGTGATAACAGGTGTAATTGTGGAATGCTGATGGAACATCTCACCTTTTTGCTGGAACGCTAAACTAAAGAGGGAGGATTAATAGGTTTTCAGGGCAGTGCCCGTAGTGTAGTGTTAACTTGATAAACTGCGATAACATAGTGGGCGATTTTCAACTCCAGTTGCGATATTACGTTCAGACTAATACTCTTGGGAAAGGTATGAACTCCCTCAACCCCGATAGTTATGAATTAGATAGTAATACTACCTTTCCTAAGGGCATTAGCGCCATGTGAAATGCAAACATCTTCGTCCAGGAACTGAACTCGGGTTGACGAGTCCATGTCCTGTATCTCAAACTATTAGACCATATATATCTGGAATGAGGTTAACATTTTTTTTTGTTTTCTTTTCAAAATCGTTTTCTAAAATTCTTAAGAGATAGAGAGAGGTTAGCCTACTTATCTCTCAAGCTTCCGATCCTCGGGTTGGGGGTCCCGTGTAATTCGCCCACAGGACCGGTTAAGTGATTAACAGCGTTGATCCCAGGAGGGCTACCCCCCAGGCAACACCTGTCTCATTGATTTAAAGGGGCAGGGTGTGTTTATTGCCCAGTGCCTAAGGCGCTACCTTGAGGGGGAATGCTGATGTGATCAACGCCATTTTGCACCTACCATCCCATGAGCTTCGGTTCATGGGTGACCCACATTAAAAAGACCTTGTGTCACACCTTCATACATGGGATGCGAGGTAAATAACAACTTATCTCTCAAGCCATTGAGAGTTAACTTTAAATGGGCACTACATTGTATGTGAGTTAGCATCGTGGCGTCGTTTCTGTACAAGTTTGGATGCATAGTATTAAAAGAAGAAACAAGATTTCTATGCCGGAGGGTAATAAGGAAAATCTCGAAGAATGTAGAACTCTCGAAGAATGAGGCCAGTTACGTATGGAAGATAATGGCAACGATAGCATAACGAAAATAGAAAGTTGGCCTGATGAGTATTTGTGTTATTTTGGAGACACGTCTTCTTAGTTACGTCGGCTTCGTGCACTCAATTCACCTTTTGATTATCAAACGTCATATGACCAATCCTACGCCAATTTCGAAGGATTCTTTGTAATCACACACATACGCACTTGCACTTGTATTCCCCCATATATATATATATATATATATATATATATATATGTGTGTGTGTGTGTGTGTGTGTGTGTGTGAGGAAATATATTGGAAATTTGAATAACGAACACAAACACTTCAATTCCCTTAATATTTCGTCGCTGTTGATTTCAGAAACTGAATCATCAATCTGTTCATTCTGCTGAGGTTTCAGAGACGAAATATTAAGAGAATTGAAGTGTTTGTGTTCGTTTTTCACATTTCCAATCTATTTCCTCACATTTTGTTAGATTTTCTTAATCTATTATTTTCTTCACACACACACACACATATATATATATATATATATATATATATATATATATATATATATATATATATATCATCAGAAGTTTCTAAAATCAACAGAAACGAAATATTAATTGAAGAGTTTGTGTTCGTTATTCACCTTTCCAATATATTTCCTCACATTTTATTTGGTTTTTCTCAATCTGTTATGTTCTTTATATATACTAGCAAGTAATTTAGTTAAATTTTATATAAAATATCATATTAAATTAGAAAGGCTAATGAAACTGAATAAGAATGTAGATAAAAAGATTTTGAACAGAGGGGGTATGATTGAAAAATAGAACAACTTTGAAACTAACTCTTCCATCATTTTCCGTTACTCCCGTCTTTCATTGATAAATTTTCCTAATTTAACTGTTTAGTTAAAATAGGAAGTAAAGAATAATATTACAGTTATTTCTTCTTGTTAAGTGATTTCTTTTAAGATTTATTGAAGAGATTTTTGCTCATATTCAATAAGATAAAACCAAACAATTAGAAATCAATAATACTAAGCATATATTTATTAAAATCAATTTTTTAAGATCAATATGCCTTCCCATTCATACTGTAAACGGCTATTTTGTTGTATATATAAATACAATTGCATGTTATTAGTATGTAGATATGGTCAACAGTGTAACTAATGAAAACAATTTTATTAATAATTTAGGTTTAAATAAAAATAAAATCATGGAGAATATGATGTAAATAACAAAGGGGATTGTGACTTGTATGGTAATATAGTTTCGGTTACAGACAGACAAACACACAATCTCCATTATAATAAGATACCGCCTAATTCATTATTAATTGATTAATTTTCAAAATTAGGTACGACTCCAATTAAGCACTTATTCTCCCAAAAATTGTCGGCAAAAAGCCATTCCAAACAAACCGTGTTTACAACTTATCATATATATATATATGTTATATTTCTGATAAACTTCATGGTAGAAATAATGTTCATTAAGTGATTCAATAAATTAGAAGAAATAATTTCATGTGTATTAATAAACTGATGGTTATGTTAGATTTTTTATTAACTTCAGGAGTATCCATAAAATATTAAGAATTATTTTCATTAACTTCGAAACTGGTAGAAACATTTTTATGCTAGATTTATTACTAAGTTTATTAATAAGTTGATAGAAATAAATTGTATGTCAGATTTATAATTAACTTCATGTATCTTAATAGACCCGGAGAAATAATTTATATTAACAAACTAATGGTTGACCCTCAGCCACCGTCTTATAGCACCTACATAATAAGAAGGGACGTTCGCCATTAGAGCAGTGAGTAGAATAAGGTCGGGGCAATCATTTAAGTAGTAGGAATTGACATGACCAGCCAATTGATAGGTTCGCACCTCTCTGACCGTCTAGCACCAAAAAGTGCTGAGGTGGAGTGTTCCATGTAACGGGAGCTCTTGATACCCTGGGCATAGACCGTCCAGACACCACAATTCGGTATTCATGCATTATAGGTCGCCAGCCCCGGCCAACAGGTGTCTCCATTGGGGGTGTCTTACCCTTCTACAGAGGTGCAGTTAGCGTATTCAACAACCCCAGCAGACAGGGTGGTATACATATATGTGTCGAGATGGGGTGATGATGAACTTTTATTTACAAAAATAAAGAAAAAGACCAATGGTGTATAAAATGAAAACTATTTACAATAATGCGAAATGAATGTTAGTATGAGATCCTCAAAGCAAATATTTCTAACGGGTTTGCCAAACCGTTTGTTGAAGTCTGCAATAACACTTGACCGAATTTCATAATTGTAATTTGCATTCCCAAAAGAAGTACCATCAGAAGACTAAATATGCAAATCGGTCGACACTTAAAAGACAAGTTTTGCAAATCTCAAAGAGCGTTGACTCCTTTTTCGACTCATTTATTTTTCATTTGTTTTGTTGTAAATTTTCTATTTCCCAGACATATTGTTTAAAATTTCTATCCTGATGCTTTGATGTCTGTTGTGGTCTACCATATATTTTCTCTTTCCGCTAATATCACTGCTGCATTTCTGAGGGTTCATGAATAAGACTTAAAACAGTCGTAGAATAGAGAATAAACACAAACGAATCGAAGATTCTGCACAAAACAATATCAGACAGTCGTTCAAGATAGCGACTGACGCTAACTAATGCTTCTTGGGTAGATTCGACCAGCCATTCGTCCGTCTTCGGTTTGCCTCGGCAAGCATACACATGACGTCTGATTTCATCGCTCGTTTATTCAAAGTCCGGAATTTATACAATTAAAACAATTTCATCTATTTATATAAAAAACTTAAAAAATACAGTGTTCTCTAATCATTTATTTAAATCTGAATAAATAACCTATATTCTTTTTTTTTATCTAACAATTAACAATCGTCTTTTTTATTTTACAACTAAAAAAAAAAAACAAAAAAAAACCAACTTTCAGTTGAATATTATTATCTTAAATTCAAATCTGATTTAAGTTCCATCTAAACCGGAAATGAAACGACAGAATTGGCAACAATGAAAATTCAAATAATTTCTCAACAGAATTTTTACAAAAGGTAAGATATCCGTTTAATTCTAGTTTGTTTTGATTTTTAAATTTTTAATTTCTTTTTTATCTTCCTAATATCTTCATATATATTAATTCAAATGCTTCAAAAGAACCCAGTAAAATATATATTTATCCATAAAGGATTTATCTTAAAAAGTTTTTCCCTTGACAGAATTTTTTGGGAAAAGGTTTTTCCTTGATTCTTAACTAAATAATTTAAACGCAGACGCGAAGACTTTATATATATATATATATATATATCGCAGTTAGGTCATATCTATCAAGTTATATTCTATGTATCACCAATATCGGGTCACATAATCAGTTTAGGCCATATAGAGTAAACGAAAGTAAATATTTTTGAACTTAAAAAAAATCTCACAAAAAAGGTAACGATCATAAAGAGTTGTTACAAACAAAAACAATTAATTCAAAGATCGAATTACCCGGTGGGGACGAATTACTCCCCGTTATATTAAAAAATAAATAAAACAGTCCGTTTTACTTGCAAAAGGGTGATTTTTCTGTAGAAACCGCGATTCCAAATTTACATATTATCTCTCTTTGACAATCATACATTTAAATGTATGGGTGGATGTATTCGACATAATTGTTTTCTTGTGCATATTTCAACGATTTTTGAAAGATTTTTTTGTGGTAGTTTCATAATAACCCGGAATATTTTTTACTATTAAAATTTACTATTGAAATTTATTATTAAAATTTATTATTAAAATTTCACAGTGAAAGTAACTTTTTTCCAATTATGCCGGCAGTTTTGATAATTTTAAAATCGAAAACGAAATGAAATGAATGAAAATGTGAATATTTTTTCTAGAGAAAAACAGATAAAATAATAAAGAAGTACTTACTTTATTGCAAATAGGTCGAGGTGGTTGAAAATGAATATTTTACGCTTAAAAAAAAAAAAAAAAAAAAACAATATTTAGTAGACTGGAACGCGTCTCGTCTCCTTTGTTCTTCTAAGGAAAAACAAATATTGTCAGTTTTGCTCTTCCGTATATTATAAAAATCAAACATTACTATTCATTAATAAAATTACAAATTATCTTAAAAATATCAATATATCGTGGATCGGACAAATTCTTAGTTCACCTGAATTCTAAAATTCAGTGTCATCTTGTATTTAAATATTAGTGAGAAATTCGATTGGTACACACAAAAAAAGATTTTTAAACATTAAAAAAACAAATTATTTAAGCACACAAAAGATTTAAAATCTCTTAAAAATTAGTTTCTTTAAAAAATTATAGAATATAGTACATATCAATTGAAAAAGCAAAAAAAGTTTTCAAATAATAATATTATACATTTGTTAGCCTTTTTATTTCAGAATTCATGATTTTTCATACAAATCTATTGATATAATTATTCAGACTCTTATCTTTATAGAAAAAAAGTTAAAATTGTTTTTGTCCAGTTCATTTTTTTATATCTCATAAAATGAAATGGGGCGGGGTAGACTCGTAAAAAAATTTCCTCGTATATTTTAGGAAAAAAATATTTCAGACATATTTTCATCAAAAGATAAGCAATTCTGGAAATGTTCGTTAAAATCGGACCATTAATTGATTTTTCATAGAATTTTAAAAAAATCATCGTATCGTAACTTGTTTTTGGTTACGTTAAATTTCAGTTGGTTTAACGGTGCAAAAATGAAAACATTTTTTCAATCATAATTTTGATTATTGCCGTAAGCTGAAAATTAAAAAAATCATCAGGAGTTTGTTTAATGTTTCTTCTTTCGAATGAACAAAAATAATTCAAGTTAATATTAACCTTTATGCAAGTTTAATTGTGTTAAATATAGTGGCGGGGAGAGGAATTTCACAGAGAAAATTGGTGTACCTACTTATTCATATCTATCTATCGCAGTATGTTTATATCTATCTATCTATCTATCTATTTTTTTCTTAAATGTTAAGTTATTCCTAATAGTTTCCTCTGTATAACTCGGAAGAATAATTTTATTCAATTATTTAATGTAGAAACAAACAAAACAAATAATATGTTGTTATTATATAAGCTCAGAATGTTTACCGTCTTATCTGCTATTAGTTTATTTTTTGCTATTCCACAAAAAAAAATGAACACCACATAAAAAAGGTATCAGTGTTTTTATCAAATCGTCTCTTCGATATCGTTAAAAGTTCTCGCCGATGCAATATAATATATATATATATATATATATATATATATATGTGTGTGTGTGTGGTGTGTGTGTGTGTGTGTGTGTGTGTGAAGAAAGGAAGTGAATCCCGACGTTATGTAGTATATTAAGAAAAATGAAAAAAAAACACAGGTTTAAATGGGTTAAGTGGTGAGTTTATTGGCCGACGCTGCAGTATTTCGATCTATTAATTAGATCATCTTCAGGGCATTTGTTGGTATATAAAAGCGAGTGGTAGTCCTTGTTATTCAGTCTGTTTAAACATGGTTTGAGGTTTGAAATAAGGGGATGGTCTGAATATTTGACGTCATATTTCAAACCGTCCCCTTTTTTCAAACCTCAAAAATTTTTTAAACAGACTGAATAACAAGGACTACCACTCGCTTTTCTCGTTATTCTGTGATAAAAAAAATTCTTATTACCTTCCATATACCAACAAATGCCCTGAAGATGATCTAATTAATAGATCGAAACACTGTAGTGTCGGCCAATAAACTCACTACTTAACCCTTTTAAACCTGTGTTTTTTTCATTTTCTTAATATACTACATATATATATATATATATATATATATATATATATATATTGGACTGAGTTGAAGTTACGACTCAGACAAACGTATTTCCCGATAGTGACGGTTGAATTTCGATTTAGTACAGTATACTTTAGGTTTCTGAAGAAAACCCATTGATTTTCTCACAATTATTATAGCTCTATTGATCACCTTCGATAAATTATATCGAATATCTATCTAGGTTTCTTCTAGCGGATCATCAGGATAATTCGGACTTTATTAGCTCTGTATTTTGTATTGAGCAACTTAGTATATTAACATAGGCAACTCTCACAGTATTTTTTCTTTTGGCCATTTTTATAGTACGGATTATTTTCACGTGCATATGATTTGGTCATTTCTTTTTTTCCATGCAATATGTATGCTGTAATTACAAACTATAAAGCTGGGAGTTATTTTCTTTTATACTGTCGGAATTTAAAAATAAAAATAAGTATATATATATATATATATATATATATATATATATATATATATATGAATAAAAAGGGATGAGATAAACAAGAATATTTTCATGTTATATATTTTTAATAGTTCTCTAGTATTTTCGACCTTAGGTCATCATCAGGAGAAAATATGAGAAAACAAAAAATCAGAAAAAAATGTTAAGTCACAAAAAATTATTATAAGAAATATGTAGATTTAAACGTGACCAGTCCATTTGTTTACTGGAAACCATTTTCTGGTTATATTCATCTGGACTGTTTTGTTAATGTATATATATATATATTATATATGGGAGTAAATATGGAAAGGTAAGGTACCAATGCAATTTGGCAACGGTAGTGTCGCAGGAGTTGATGGGTAGAACTGGATTTCAGCATCACATCACCTTAGGGACTCCAGCTCCTGATTTATTTTCGGGGTTTAATCCTCTAGCCTTATATATATATAGTGGGATTGTCACTGATTCAGCCTTTACTGGAACGGTGTGCCAAACGCAGTATTAATGGAAGAGTGCTCAATATAAAATAGAGATGTTATATAATATAATAAAATAAATAAAGGTTTTACATATCTATTTATTTAATGACAAAGGAACAGTCACAACCATTTTGGTTTCATGCATGCGTAATTGCAAACAATCTTCAGGTGACGTTCTTTCAAGGCATTTGAAACAAAGTCACCTGAAGATTGTTTGCAATTACGCACGCATGAAACCAAAATGGTTGTAACTGTTCCTTTGTCATCAAATAAATAGATATATAAAACCTTTATATATTTATTCTATATATATATATATATATATATAATATATATATATATATATATTTATTAATGGAGATTCGCTTTCGGTTTTTGTCTGTAACAAAAACTACGCCACTGCTTACGTCACACTGCCTAAAATTGTCATAAATAGAATACACTCAAAATTTGAGCATGCAACGTTAGACAGTCCTCATTGGTTTTTTTAAACAAGTTTTAACAAATACATACCTGGTATTATCTATCTATATATAGTTTTTTTGTATATCTTAATATATATTTAAAGTTATCAGAACTAAGTTTCCATCTCAATTTTTAAATTTTTTACTCTTTTAATAAATTTATTTTATTTTTCTACTTCTTTAATAAATTTGATAATTTTATTTTAATTATGATACAAACTCTCTGATATTAAATTTTCAACTCCCATCCCCATAGGCAATATTTATTTTACGTCGCCCAGAGGCGTTTTTTATTTTGCTAGTATATATTTGGGTCGTCTACTGAAGGCGATAAGACTGTTGTTTACTTTGTAGGGAGTCGATAAAATATCCCTTTTAATTTGTTCTTTCCATTCCTCTTTTTGTTCTCATTATTATTATCAAATGTAAAAGACTAAAAAGACAAAAGAAAAGTAAAATGGCTGAGAAAGTTCAAGAGAACCGAAGAATGATAGTTATCCAATGTTATTAATTATTGTTGTTGGTATTACTGTCAACGTCAAGTGGATGGCTGCCACTTGAGACTTGATTCTTGAAAGACAATATTTCGCTGCCATTCTATATTACGACGATTAGACAAACATAAACATTTGCTAAAAGGCACTGTTTATATTTTTGCTAAATGACAACCATTTCCCACCCGTCTCCTCCAGATTTTCAAAGGTGACGAGGAGTTATCATTATTGTATATAGCAGAGGTACCTAACATTCACCGAGTGCCATATATGTATAAACAATTTTTCTAAAGATTAAATATATATATATATATATATATATATATATATATATATGAGGTATCCAAAACTTGGTAGTAAGGGATGATTCTATATGTGATTTCTAAGACACGCTGTATTATTATTGTATGATCCAGTATGTATAAATACAGTGAATCTTTAAATCACTACAGAGAGCTCAATGTATAATAATCATTTTAGATTATTTACAGAGCAATATTTTTCTTTGAAAGGATGCAAAAACCCAACACCGTTATTCGATAATAAATTTATTTCGACCAAAATTGGGGCCTTTATAAATCTAAGTTGATTTAACAAAGCTCCCCAAAAGGCCCCAATTTTGGTCGAAATAAATTTATTATCAAATAATGGTGTTGGGTTTTTCCTTACCTTCAAAGCTATATATATATATAAGTAAAAATATTACAAAAGACACAGTGTGTAACACCCCAAATCCTCAGATGCGATTCGCATCTGATGATTTGGGGTGTTAGACACTTTGTCTAAGCTTCCTGAAATAGACTATAATGCAAAAATTCTAAGTCTTTTGTTATATTTTTACTAATAAATTTGCTCTGTGACTCTCACAATAAGAGCACACATTGAGCTCTGCAAACTGCGACACGTTTAAAAAAAAACTCCTATGTCGTAAGGAAGATTTCTTCTCCGGATTTTTGGATTATAGCTGGTTGCCTAACGAAAGCTAAAGAACTGTCTGTCCTACTATTTACTATATATATATATATATATATATATATATATAGTAAATAGTAGGACAGACTGAGTTCTTTAGCTTTCGTTAGGCAACCAGCTTAGGAGAAGGAAAATTCTATATTCCAACCAGCTTTCATCATCATTATCATCTGGTCGTGCATGGATTCCCTTTGATTCTCAGCAACTGTCCCTATCAGTCATCGGTCCTTGCGAGTCTTCCACGCGACATCCAATATCCGTTAGGGCTGATTGGTTTAGGTTTTTGGTGGTAGGCCTACTCTTGTGTGTCCATGTGTCGGTGTCCACAAGGAACGTCTCCTATGAGCTCTGTCTTGCTTCTCCAGCGCGTCTTGTTCGTTATTACTTGGATTATCAGTAAATAAATAAGTCGTATAGTTGTTTCTTGTGGCGGTGCTACTTCCAAGATTTGTTCAAGACAGTATGCAGTATCCTTGGGAATTTCCCTTTAACTTTATGAAAAATTGACCTTTTGTCACATCCTGTTTAGTGGCGAACGGGTTGGCTGAATGCATACATTACACTACAATGTGCCATCTTTGTTGTGTTACCTGACTGGTTGATTGGATTTTACAGTATGTAAACCTTTGTTGGGTTAATTAATGCTGAAGACGTTTTGCTTTATTCATTCTTGATGGGTATTCAAATTCTTTGAAACAGTTTTTTTTAAACACATTTCATTCAAACAACTTTTTTTCATTTTAACCCATAAATGGGGCACTAACAGAATTACCACCCGAGTCAGGGTGGACCTAGGGAGAAAGCAATGAAGGGTACTCCACATTCTCCAGTGCTCCAGAATTGGAACTTCACCATCAGATAGTAAGTAAAAAGTAAAGTAGTCGGGATGGCCTAAAGTCGGTATCAGCCAAACAGCGAGGGAGTCTATCCCCTTTTCACTAGTGCTTGACCAAGGACATTGTTTTTGCATCTGAGGTGGAGCGCCACACCTACCATCAGCTCCTTACTTTACAGCACAGATCCCTGTGTTACTCATACGCTGAGTTGGCGAGGTCGGCATCGAACTAGGAACCTTGTGGTTTCTAGCCGAACGCTCTACCGACTGAGCTAACCCGGCCCTAACGTAATATCCAGAGCATTAAGATCCTTAGCCACCGCCTTCTAGCACATTATGATAAAAGGGGTTTGCGATAAGAGCAATGGGGTTGAAACAATCATATAGGAGGTAGGGCATGACGTGATTAACCGATTGATCGGAGGGGGTCTCTCCGATTGCCGTCTGCCTAAGTAAGTGGAGTTTTGCATGTCATTGCCTGCTCAGGTACTAGGTTTCCCTCCTTAAGCATCATGGGTTGCAATCCACGACCAACAGGTGGGAGAGGGTCTTACTCCTCTACCGAGGTGTCGTCAATGTATTCTTACACTTCACCGACTTCGCCGACAGTGCACGGTGGCGGAGGGGTTAGCTGAAAGCATACATCTCACTACAATGTGTCGTCTTTATTGTATCACTTGTTGTCACTGCAATAAAGTTTTACAAATATGTTTTTTGTACATAATTCTTAGTACCCTAACACATATTTACAGTAGTGTAGAAACCAAAATGGCTGTTATAAGTTGCAGCCGGCAGCCTTGAAGGATTGACTTACACGGCTTGACCTCATCCTGATCCTTCCGGTGGATACCGTGAGAATCGGTGGAGAAGACCCTCTTCCGGTTTAGATTAGAAAGAGTTTTTAGTTAGTATCAGCCAAATCACGACGGTGGTAAGTCGTGTTAAGTGCACGGTCGACTCAATCTGCGCAGGTAGTCTGGTGGGGATTTCGGAATGAAATATGATCTAAAGCAAATCGAAGTCTTGTGTTATTATCTAAAAGCTACCAATGACACAGGGCTTCTGATAAAGAGAAATCCCCAATGGAAGACCAGACACGAAGTCCCCAAGACGAAGTCCAGACGCTACAAGAAGAACGTAAGATACCAAAGATGAGCAGAAGAATAATAGAAGAAAGAGAGTATACAACATTTTTTTATAATACTAGTCTTTTTTTTTAAAGAAGTATTTTTTAAAGTTTTTTTTTCGTGTTATTGTGGACTTTATAATAGATTAACTAAACGATGGGTTTGGGTCTTTTTAAGTTTGTTTGAAATCGGATCTTTCCTTCCTATTTATTCGTTTGTAATGTCATCAAAACTGTTCATTATAACATTTGGAAACATTAAGTGGTTGAAATAAATATAAAAGTTAAATTGCCAACTTTTGAAGAACCGGTACCACAGCCTTTGGCATTTACTACTGACTTCATGGTAACATTCACTCCCTTTCCCCCATACCTTCCACTCACGCGAGTGTACGCGCACACACGCACGCACACACTATTACGGTCGAAATCTCACTGAAAGTAACGGTTCCCACTTGATCACCGAAGATAAGCAGCGATGAGCCTGTTCAATACTTTATTAAGTGACCACTTAAGCAACTGCAATTACTGTAAGCGATCTGATTCATTTGTTTAAACAAGATGTTTTGATTCGGCATTAAATGACCCGAAACGGATTTGTATGTCGTAAAACAAAACAACTACTCTCTCTTTCTCTCTCTCACACTCTCTTCAACACTGACTCTTTTTTCTTTCTTGTCTTTCTTCATCTTTTTAATCCATCAATTTCATCGTTCTCTCTGTTTTCACCCCCCTCTCTCTCTATCTCTCTCTCTCACACACACATACACACACTGTCTATGTCAGGGAACTCTTGGTATACTGTTTTTTTTTGTTTTATTCATTCTTGATGGGTACTCTATTAAAAAAAAAAATCAATTTTTAAACACATTTTTACGCTTAATTTTTTTTCTATTTAACCCATAGATGGGACCCTAACAGGTACTACCACTTGGAAGCAATGATAATGAAGGGGTACCCTACACTCTCCAGAACCCCAAAACACCGTCAGATAGAGTTTAATGTCATACCCAGGACATTTAGACTCTCAGCCACCACCTTCTACCACGGATATGATAAAAAAGGTTGGGGCTTGCCATAAGGGCAATTGGCTTGCGAAAATCATATAGGTGCTAGTGCTTGATTTGACCAGCTGATTGATCGGAGGGGTCTCTGGGACCACCCGTCTAGCCTAAGTAAGGGCTAAAATGAATTGTTGCATGTCATGAACTGCTCAGCCACCAGGATTCCGTCCTTAAGCATCATGGATCGCTACCCATGGCCAACAGAGGTGCAGTCGGTGTATTCTACAGCCCCAGCCGATAGGGCGTAGAAGCTAGCGACGAAGCATTTTTGTCAATATATTTGGTGCTTAGAGAAATAGATTTTGGTAAGGATTGAAAATAAGTAATTTTAGAAGAAATTCGTGTTTGAACATTAAGATAGAATGCGTCTTGGTCTTCCTGGGTTATTTCATACAGGAACAAATAAAACACCTTATCTACATATGTTAAATCAATATTTTTGCAAAAAATGAAAAAAGAATTGGAAACCCTTGTAAAAACTATAATGATATACATTCAGAATATAGGAATAGAATTTGGTATTGAAAAGTGTATTGCTCTTAAAACTGGGGGTGGGGGGTCAACCACGGTGCAGGACATGCCAAACACCCTACACCGAGTAACATTTACACATGAAGTGTGGACTTTTCGCTCCAATAAGATAGAAATATTTCAACGCAAATAATATGAGGGATCCGTTTGAGAATAATAACATGGATAATATTTTATCCATCTGGAGAGAAATAAAGATATATCGAAAATTATGAATCAGATATAAAATACATCCACGAAATACATCTTCTAAAATACTACCAACTTTTATCTTGCACTCAACAGTTTTTGGCATCAATTTAAAAAAAATGAAATAAATGACTAAGTAGGACTGGGCCTATTCTATTAGTGACCACCCAAGCGGGGATTTAAGAGGTCTAAATTCAGAGTTTTCCTTCTCCTAGACTGATTGCCTACCCTGCTATTTACCTATAGCTGGAGGGAGAATAGTTAGATTGATACCTTTCCCAAGGGTATTAGCACTTGGGAAACACACAGGGTTGATATACAAATAAACAAACCAAACCGAACTAAACCAAACCAAATGAAGTTAATGAAAATTATTTATTCCAACCTGAAGATAGTAAGAACTTGAAACAGAAACTTTTATCGAAATAACGTGTTTCGGCATTAAATGACCCGAAAAGGGTTGATATGCCGTAAAACAAACAAACAAAACAAAACTATGAAAAAAGTATGTGTGAGGAAATCAGCAGAGGGAATAGAATTCTAGAATCCGGAAAATGTAAGGACATTTGGAGAAAAGTAGAATTAAAAGTACTTTGGAATACTGAAAGCGGACAACATCAAGCAGAGATGAAAAAAAAAAAAAAAAACGAGAATGGAGTACTCCAGAAGAACAAGAAAATCTCTAGAAACACGCGGGGGGGAGGTTGTTACGTTTTTTTTTCACGTGAGAAAAATAACACTGTATTTTGTATATAAACATAATGAAATAAAATGTAATGAATTATGAGTTGTTTTGATATGTTTTAATGTTTATGTTTTTATAAATAATATTTTTTCTTTAGCATAATAAATTTAGAAACATATATGTTTTTAATAAACTTATTAATTAGCGTATCTGTCGCTCGTTCGTATCTCAAATTATTGCTCTCTATACAAAGCAAAAATAACAACAACTGTGTGACAGCTTGTAATTGAGAAACCTCGTAAGTAAGGACAATCGTAATTCAAGGTACCCCTGTATTTTTCTTTGGCGTAATAAATTTAGAAACTTAAATGTTCCTAGTGAACTTATTAACTTAAGCATATCTGAAGTTCGCTCATATATCAAATTTTAGCTCTCAACACAATGCAAAAAACAAAAACAACTGTGTATAAGCTCGTAACTCGGAAAACTCGTAAGTTGGGACATTTATAAGTCAAGGTATGGCTGTATTTTTCTTTGGCGTAATAAAATTAGAAACTTAAAAGTTCTAAATGAACTTATTAACATAAGCGTATTTGAAGCTCACTCGCACCTCCAATTTTAGCCCTCAACACAATACAATAAATCAACTGCGTGACAGAACGTAAAACGGAAAACTCGTAAGATGAGGCACTCGTAAGTCAATGTACCCATCTATTTTTCTTTAGCGTAATAAATTTGGAAACTGTTTTTAGTGAGCTTCATAACTGAAGTTCCCTCGTACCTCAAAAAACATCAACCGAGTGACAGCTCGTAACCCGGAAAACTCGTATGTCAAATATCTTTCTTTTCTCTTTATCTCATTAATTATTCTAATTCCTTTCTTTCTTTTTTCCTCTCTTTTTTCATTTTTACTTCTCCCTCCTTCTCTTTCTCTTTCTGTGTGAATGTTTCTCTTTCTTTCTCTTTCATCGCAAGGTTTTACGAAATATCTTATCATTAGAAGGCGAACGTTGTGCTGCAATTGCCCGAAAATGTCACTGGTGTCGAATTTCCCGTGATGCTATTCAATGACCTGAATGTATAAAAAGGTCAACTATGCTAAGTTGTCTGGTGTTGCACTCGAATTATAACACCACACTTACTAATGATTTATTACGACGACTCAACACACAGACAATCTACCCGACCGGACGGGTGGGGTTGTTGAACGGGTGGCCTACGCTAGTCTTTTTAATTCTTTCATCTAATTATTCGCTTCTCAAAACTTAACATTGGAAATACTATGTTAATTTTGAGAAAATCGTAAACATGACAGAGATAGGGTGGAGGTTTTTTTTTATTACTCAAACACTTCAGCCGACATTTTTCTGGTCTTCCTCAGGTGTTTATTCCACATAGATGAAAATGAGTCTTATAATTTGCACTTAATGACTTATAGGAGACAGATCGTTTTTGCTTCTTTTTTTTTTCTTAAATAATACATTTTTTGTATTCGGTTAACCATATAGATCGGAATTATTTTTAATAGTATAGCATGTTTTAGGTTAGATCAGTGATTCTCGACGTGGCCCAGCTGGACCATCTGTGGTCCACAGAACATTTCTAGTGGTCCACAGAGAATTCGAAGCCACAAAAATGTTTTAGCCATTTCACACAAATCTAACTAATTTAGCGCTTCTTATAATGACCCTCCCCAGTTGAAAATCTCTATTTAAGCGCTCTATTTAAGAAATTATGTACTCTTTGATTCTAAATCAGGGGAACACAAATACAGTTTTCTATATAGTCACCTTCTTTTTCGATGCACTTGGTCCAACGGTCTATAAGCTTGCATATTCCTTCCAAGAAGAAGCTTTTCGGTTGGTCGTGCAACCATTTATGTACCACTACTTTCTCATCTTCATTGGTGCGTCACGCTGGTCTGTTGACTTTTAAATTTGTCTATACACTCGTAAACACTTCTACGAATCAATGCACTGTGCCCACATTGCGCTAAGTGGCCATGTTTACACTGTAAAGACAGCAAGCAAAATAGCGCGATTAGACTGAAATTTCGATCAGGTGACCACAACAGTGATACCTATAAGCACGCATGCGCAGACTGTAGTGTGAAAATAGAAAATATACATTATGACAAAAGTATCCCCCCCCCCGGGTTAGTTAAGTCGCTAGAGCAATAGCCTTGAGAATCGCAATGTTCTGAGTTCGATACTGGTCCCCGCCAAATCAGCGTTTGAGTAGCACAGATTGTGTAATCTGATCTGTGCGGTAAAGTGGGGAGTTGACGATAGGTGTGGTGTTCTACCTCAGCAAAACATTTCCCTGGTTAGACTCCCTTGCTGTCCGGCTGATACAGACAATAGGTCTCTGCCAAATTTAAAAACTTTTTTCGGGCGAAAGTTTCTTCCAATCCGTAGTTGAATTCGTTCTACTCTACGGCTGCACCATGTGGGCCCTAACAAAGCACGCATAGAATAAGCTTGGGAGTTGCACAAGAATGTTGCGGGCTGTCTTAAATAAATCATGGAAACGACAACCTACAAGAAAGCAGCCGAACGGTCACTTGACCCCTATCAAACAACCCATCGAAATAAGACGAACAGGACATACTTCAGAAACATGGACGCACTGCATATGGGCATGTCAGTGTGGCCCGTCCAGCAAGGACGGCCTACACGGGCATATCCATGTGCAAGTTTCCACAGGAGAATCCTCTGTGCGTATTCTGGATGTTGTATGGAGGACCTACCGAGGACAATGATCGATAGGAACGGTTGGCGAGAGATTGTAATGGATATTCGTGCTGCCAGTGCGACCTGATGATAATGATGATGAAGATGATGATGATGAAAGTGTGGATAATTTTGGACTCTACATTGTAGGTACTATGTAAGCCGATGCGAATTTTATTTTGGAAGTGACTCGATAATTTTGATGCTACTTTTGGACCTTTGGGTCATTGGGGAAAAAAGGGGTCACAGAATCAGTCGATGTGAATAATTAAGAAAAGTCAACGAAGACTGTGGTGAAAGGAGGGGGGTAATTTGAATGAAGATTTTATCTTAATGGTGGGTGGGAAACTCATCTTTCTTTTTGGGGGGTGAGGGGGTGAGCATTCGGTGAGGCAAATCATATTACCCTGTGAAATAAACAGAGAGAGAGAGAGACAGACGGAGAGACAGACAGAAACATACACACACGCACAAAGAGACAGACAGTCGGAAACGGAGAGAGACTGACAGACAGTGAGAGAGAGAGAGAGAGGGACAGTGAGAGAGAGAGAGAGAGAGAGAGAGAGAGACTAATTTACATCTTCTAATGAGGAAGGCCGTTGAAGTGTGTTGAGATGTCAGAGAAAGAGAGAAAGATATACTGAAAGACACACACACACAGAGAGAGAGAGAGAGAGAGAGAGAGAGAGAGAGAGAGAGAGAGAGAGAGAGAGAGAGAGAGAGAGAGAGAGAGAGAGATATTCACATGTTTTAATGAGGAAGGCCGTTGAAGTGTTTTGAGAGGTCACATTTGACCTTTGCAACATGTTTAAAGTCACAGGGGAATGTGCTCGGCCGTAAATCATTTGATAAATGAATCGATAGACATGACAGCTAAATAGTTTCTCACTTTAATACTCTCCTACTTTTCAGCCTTATTCTTCATTTATCATCCTTCCTGTCTTCTTCTTCTTTTTTAAATTTTGCTTATGTCTCTTTGCTTTTCAGTTTCCTCCTTTTCCCACGTTTTCCTTTTTATTCAAAACTCTTTTTTTCCTTCTATTACTTTATTATTTTCTCTAGTATTTCTTTAAAATTTTCAGCCATCTTGGTGTAATGGTTAGCAAGCTACTCTCGCAGATCCATTACTATTGAATAGTAAGTTACAACTTCGTCGGAGGCCCATACTTGTGCTCGAAGTCGGTGGCTGAGGGTCTTTGTGTCCTGGGTATGACGTTAAACACTATCTGATGGTACAGTTTCAGTTATTTAGGTCTGAGGAATAGGGAGCACTTCCTGATCACTGTTGCTCCCTGATCCGCTCTGGCTCGGAGTGGTTAGACGTGTTAGAGTTCCATCTATGGGTTAAATCAGGGGTTCTCAACTTTTAAAGTCTGTAGACCCCTACAAAATTTTATTGACCTATCATGGACCCCCTCCTTTTATACCAAGTCCACCTTGCAGTTGTTTTGTTGAAAGCAATTATGTAATTAATGAATTCTGCACAAGTGTTTATGTAAAACTGTTAACTGTAAAATAACCATAAAATAAACAGTAAAGTAAGCATAACATGTCAAAAAAGAGCTGCAAATATTTAATACTAACTTAATAATTTACCAAGGAAGAACATTTCCTAATGTGATGGGTGAAGCTGATAACTTTTGATAAATTCATGAATATTAGGATTAAACATTTGAAAATATATCAACATGGGCATGTTCTCCAAGATTCTTGTGAAATTAATTTCTTCTAATTACTAAGAAGGCTTAGTAGTTTCCAAATAGACATCTTGTAGACCCCCACATATTTACAGAACCCTTGAGTTGTTGTATAGAGCCCAGGGGACGGGTTATGTAGACCATATTGAGAAACGTTGGATTAAATAGAAAAATCTGTTTTAAAAAATTGAGTAACCATGAAGAATGAATAAAACAAAAACGTCTTCGGCATAAAATGACCCAATGGGTTAACATGCCGTAAAAACCAACCAACCAACCAACTATCTTGTGTTACATCGTGCCCCTGACGAACGAGTTGGGTAGATGCCAGTTCATACTTCGATACTTATTTAAACATTCAATTAACACAACAAGACCTTATTTTTTGATCAAGCTTTTATTTACAACCCTGCCCAAGATTTCGAACCCTGGGATACATCCTCTCCGATAGGGTGCAGGCTCGCATCTGACTAACTAAACTAAAAACTTATTCTCACGGCGCCCAATCGCACGTCTCTGCCGGAAGGTCAGTTTAGATCATATTCATGTCACTCATAATTCCAACGGTTATGGAAAATTTCCCACCTCCAATTTTAAATCTAAAGAACTTTATTGAAATATTCTAACAACAAGTACGTTCATAATTTATGAGCTGCTCATAAATTATTTAACACTTATAGCACACAGAGTGAAAAAGAGCAATAATTTTCCTTCTTCTAGGTTGATCTGATATCAAATTCCATGCTTAATGGATATATCATTTCAGTTAATCTTTTTATTAGTGATGATTCTTCATCTTAGATGTTTATATATATATATATATATATATAATATATATATATATATATATATATGTGGTGTAAAATAAATGCGTTTTTTGTTATTAGGTGAATGCTTGGATGGTTGGTTGGATTTTATGACATGACAACCCTTGTTGGATTATTTTATGCCGAAGCCGTTTTGTTTAATTCATCCTTGATGGGTGAACAAAATTTCTGTTTTTTTAACTCAATTTTTTAGACAATTTTTTTCTATTTAACCCATAGATGGGACTCTAACAGGTACTTCCATTTTGGTTCAGAGTAGACCTGGGATTATGGCAAAGGAAAACTCCAGAATTTAGGAAATTACAGGGACAGATTGGTGAAATTAGGATAAAGTTGTTTACTAGAAAAGAAGTGATCTAGTTGAAACTTTCAAAATAATTAATGGAATTTCTAATTATGGAAAACTTATTTTTTTAAATATTTCTCCTTGAACTGGAAACTTACTACCGTACATAATTTACAGGTAATCTACCAATAATGTAACAAATATTCCTTTCTTTATAAAAATCAAACAACAACAACAAAAATGCTTTCTTACCGAAAACAGCTGATAAAATGTGAATATGCTGTACAGATCTAATTGTGGTGACCTCGCAGCATGGTCACTCGGAGGACTTCGGTGCATGTTTGGACTAAATAAAAGAAGAAAATCAATATTTGGAATTAAATGTTTAAATAAACATCATAAAGAAAAAATATCATTGTTATTCAGTTAGGTGTGGCCAAAACAAATTTCCTATTAACCTATTTTTTTTTCTTTTTTTTTTTTGCTAAGAGTAAGTAAAGTCGTCAGGGTAGCCTAAAGTCGATATCAGCCACACAGCGAAGGTATCTATCCCCTTTTCACTAGCGCTAGACCAAGGAGATAATTTTAGCATCAGAGGTGGAACGCCACACCTACCATCAGCTCCTTACTTTACCACACAGATCCCTGTGCTACTGATACGCTGAGATGATGAGAGCCGATATTAAACCAGGGACCTTGTGGTTCCTAGTCGAACGCTCTACCTACCGAGGTTTTGGAACAAGTTGTCCTTCAGTTTGTTATGAAGGGATTTATAAATGCATGCTTATAAATTCAGCCCCTACCGACCCCTATGCTGCGGAAATTCTACTCACCCACAGGAGTCTATATCTTTTGTCCATAGTGGATGCGCGTGTCGTAATGGTTACCATCGTAGGAACTGGACACGTCGAAACGAGTTCAAATCCTGCATTTTACATTATATAATCTTAGGAAAGATATGCATCCAACTATTCTCCCTCTCACTATGGATAAATAGTAGGGTAAACTAGGCAACCAGTCTAGGAGAGGGAAAACTCTGAATTCAAAACCTGTTAAACTCCGCTGAAGGAATTGACCTTGCGTCACTTCCTGCTCGTGAAGAGAGGTTGCTATATATATATATATATGGACTACTTGAAGAAGCCCATAACTTGTATGTATTGTATTTACACGACCCCTGACAAAGGTAAGAGGTAGCGGCCTAGAATTTCCCAGCCCTTCCAGAATTTGGCTCATGTCGCAGAACATAGTTAGCATCCTTCTGTCTACGAGAGACAATGGCGTAGTGTCCAATTTTTTAAACTATATAGCCTAGGTGGGTTCATATGAACGATGAGCTGTTTTGCCAAACAGCAAATCCTCCCTCTCCACACTGCTTGCTGTGATCCAAAGGAAAGTTAAGGAACCAATGCAGTTTGGCAACGGTAGTGTCGCGGGAGGTGATGGGTAGCAATGGATTTCAGCAACACACCATCTAAAGGACTCCTGATTTGTTTTCGGGGTTTCCGTAAATTCTCGAGTATAGTCTGCAGGGGATTTTTAGGGGGCTGTACCTCTGAAAAACCCAAACCTTGTGTATAATACACACCCTTTCTCTAATTTGAGTCAAGGGGGTCTATATAACATCATTAGTTTGTAAAAATGTATACGGTAACATCCTTTATTATTATTATATATAACATAATGCAAACGTGTAGTATTTTTGTGCATTTTGTTTGCAGAAAATATGGTGATGTTCTTAACTGTTATATGGGAATATAAATATGTCTGCAAATTGTGTTTGTTATATCTTATTCTGTGTTCTGAATACTTTTATTTTAATAAATGTTGCTTACTGCAAGTTATGGATGATTCTTTTATGACTTTGTTGCTTTCACGCTTAGATTAAGATATTTTCGCGCGCGACATCACAAAATGCATCTGAATACTCCCCTAGCCTTTCCCTGAAGATGGGTTGCCGACCAAGGCTAAGGAGTCCCTTTTAACCCATTTGGGGATTTATGTAAGTAGTAAGTACCCCAATCCTACTACTGTCGGAGTTGTAAAATTGGATGTGCTGTCAGAGAAACGGATCCCAGGAACAAGGTTTATTATCATTGAATTTCAGAAACGAATGAGTTGAAGCTAAGTATAGGAAACATTTATATGAGTAGGGTGTGGTGTATAAATATGTTTGTGTGTGCATTTGTGTATGTAATGTATGTGTGCTTACGTAGATGTATGTGTGTGCCTACATGCGTGTGTGTATGTAAGTATGCTTATCTCTTTGTATGTATGCACTTGTGGGACACCGTGCATGGATGCGTGCATCTATGTTTACGTAAATGCATGTTTGTATGCGCATGTCTGTTTCTATTCCGGAAGTTATTAAATTGTTTACCGGGATTTTTCTTTACGGCTACATATCCGTAACAAGTTCTTTAGTGCCTGGTAAATCACTTCTTGACACCTCTCTCTCTCTCTCACACTCTCACACTCTCTCTCTTTCTCTTCCTCTCTCTCTCTCTCTCCTCTCTCTCTATATATATATATATATACACACCATGTGTGTGTGCATGTGTGTATATATATGTGATGTGAATGTGTCTATATGAGTGTGTGTGTATATATATATATATATATGAGTGTGTGTGTATATATGTGTATATATGTCTGCGTGTGTTTATATATATATGTGTGTGTGTGTGTGTGACTGTGCTTATATATATATGCATGAATATATATTTGTATATGTATACATATATTTGTGTATGTATATATGCATGTGTTTATATATATACACATATATATGTATATGTGTATGTGTTATATATATATATATATATATATATATATATATATATACATAGATATTCTATATATAGATATATACATATATGTGTCTGTTTATATTTTTGTGGATATATATATATATATATATATGTCTGTATATATATATATATATGTGTGTGTGTGTGTGTACAGGTGATATCATTCTGTTTCATTTGTCTACAAAGGTCTAAAAATGCATAAACAAAAATACAATATGTCTGCTTCCGTACGCAATACGAACGCATGCACAGATGCGTATCTGATAACGGACCCGAGACAAGCCGAGTTGCCGCTTAGATCAATGAACAAACTGTCGGGAATTACCTTCCCGAACAAAGTAGAATATCCATTTTAATATGCTGATTTATTGCTGGTTAGTGAAAGTGACCCCAGCGGGATCTGTCATCCATCTGATTGGGTTACCTCCCTTGGGGGACAGATGAAAAAGCTATCGAGAAAAGTGATCCCCTACTTTGTATATTGGGAGGGGAGGTTGTTGGATCCGATTCGCACAAGGCAAGTCTGGGTTCGTGTAGGAAATAGGTACAAACGACCAGACGGCCAGATCGCTTGCCTTCCTGGTGTCACTTATACTGCAAAATAATATAGGATTTACGATCAAATACAATAGGACAAAAATACAAACGGGGAAATTAAGGTTTTGTTGTAACAGAGAATAACGATGTTTCAAACACCTTATTGATATTATCCTTGTTATATATATATATATATATATATATTATTATTATTATTTATATATTTTTTATTTGAAGGCAATTACAATGCGTATATCGTATAAAATTCGATAATTATAGAAGATAACCATGACAAGTAAATTTGGCAAACGATTATGCGATGCTAAAACCCGCTGATGAGACTTAATAAAGTTGAAACAGACTGTACGATGTTCTAGCATCGCATAATCGTTTGCCAAATTCACTTATGGTTATTTTCTATAATTATCGAATTTTATACGATATACGCATTGTAATTGCCTTCAAGCAAAAAAATATAAATAATAAATATATTTATTCAACAATGCTTCTAAAAACAAACATCCAAAAATTTATATTATATATATATATATATATATATTGTGCTAGTTTGCTACATTCGCAGAGTACATGGTTTACAGTCTCATCTCTATTACCGCAAAGTCTACATTTACTATTTTGTTTGGTCTTATCAATTTTCGCTTTGATATAGTTTGTCCTTATGTCATTATTTTGTGCAGCAATTATTAGCGATTCAGTTTCTCTTTTGCGGTTTCCTTTCCTTAACCATGTCCAAGTCTTTTCATGTGCAACCTCTTCGATTTGTCGTTTGAAATGTCCATATAATTGTTTTTCTTCCCATTTTTGTTTTCTAGTCTTTGTTGTTTTTCTGTTTGTCCATCTGTCACTTCTACTATTATTGGCCACCATAAGTAATTTGTCTTTGCTCTTTCTTGTGTAATCTTCAAGTTGTTGGATTGTGGTTTCTATGCAAGTCCTCTATGTTGGCAAGACCTCTTCCTCCTTCTTTTCTTGACACATATAATCTATCTCTATCATCTATTGGGGTGGAGAGCTTTGTGCATGGTCATTAACTTTCTCGTCCTTTGGTCACTCTGAGTTCTTCTTTTGTCCATTTTAAGAATGGTCCTGAGTATCTTATAATGGGGATGGTCCAGGTATTGATTCGTTTGATTAGATTTCTGCCGTTGAGTTTGGTTTCTAGAAGTTTTCTAGTTCTCCTAAGATATTCTTTTTAAACTTTTTCTTTCCTTTTTGTTTGCTTGATATTGTCCGCTTCTAAAATTCCTAAGTATTTGTAACTTTCATTTTCATCAAGTGATTTTATAGTTTCCTGATTTGGCAGTTGTATTCCATCCATTAATTTTCTTTCACCCCGTTTCATTACTAGCATAGCACATTTTTCAATTCCAAATTCCATTCCTATATCTTGGCTATATATTCTAATAGTTTGTACCGGGGTTTCTAATTCTTTTTCATTTTTGCAAAATTTTTTATGTCATCCCTGTACATAAGGTGGTTTATCCTTTCTTGTGCGTTAGTGAATTTGTATCCCCCTGTACATTTATTATTATTATTATTATTATTATTTCTATCTAAGTTTTTCGCACCAGAAGTAATTGGTGGTTCACCCTTAAAAGTGACATCCAGTCTCCTCAGCTCTCCAGGACTCTGCTCAGTATTCTAGACGATCTCAGCAATAGATCTATGCGGTCTCAATTCTTTCACGGATCTCCAGTTCCCCTCTGGATCCTATATGGACTACGTCCTTTATATCAGGTGTATACTATCCACAGCTATAGAGCCCTACAGATTCCTAAGTGAGTTGTCATTGTAGGGTCTGAATACCGAGAAGTCACGGTTCAGTGCTTTGGTAATGATATGTATTCCCACAGCCCCGATCCCTGCAAGTCAATGAAATAAATAGATTGAAATAGTTTAAGCGGATTTCTCTTCAATTGTTTCATCTTTGCTTTCAGCTGTCACGGCGTTTTCTGAACCCATCTGCCGTGTGGTTAGAGGGAGCCACAGATCAGAAATAGCAGGAAACGGACGCCTGGTTGCGTTTCGGTTCGCTATGTTGGGTGGGCCAGTTCGTTCCGTTCCGTTTCGGTTAGGTTCGATTCAGAATTTACATTGACTGAATAACGCCTTTTTTATTTATTTATTTAATTCTCCTTTATTGACACTCTTGCTCTTTCTTTCTTTCTTTCTTTCTTTTCTATCTCTGTATCTGTCTCTCTGTCTGTCTGTCTCTCTCTGTTTCTGACCCCCCACCTCTCTCTCTCTTTCTCAATCTGTATGGCTGTGCTTTTGTGTCGACGTAGGCGATTGTCGGGTGGGCGTTTGGGTGAAAATTTATTTAATTCGTTCGTTCGTTCTTTCTTTCTTTCTTTCTCGTTCTGTCTGTCTCTCTCTCTCTCTTCTCTTTGTCCGTCTGTCTCTTTTTTCTATCTCTGTTGCTGTGTGTGTGTGTGTGTGTGTATCTCTCTTTGTATTTTTTTGTCTCTCTCATACGCTCTCTCTGTCCCTCTTTTCGTCTCTTTCTGTCTATCTCTCCGTCTGTCGGTCTCTGTCTCTGCGTCTCTTTTGTTAACCATAGTCGGTATCGTTCTTTCTGTCTCTATCTCTGTATGTCTCTGTCTCTCTCCCTGTCTTTATTTTTGTCTGTTTCTGTCAGTATCTCTCTTTCTCTCTCTTTCTCTCTCTCTCTGTTCTTCTCTGTCTGTCTGTCTCTCTTTTTGTTTCTCTTTCTCTTTGTCTCTCCTTCTCGTCTCTCCCCGTCTCTCTATCTTTCTCTTTCACCCTCTTCTTCTTCTCTCTCTCTCTTTGTCTCTCTCTCTCTCTTTTTGTTTCTCTTTCTCTCTTCCTGTCTCTCTCTCTCTCTCTCTCTCTCTCTCTCTCACACCCTATCCTTTCTCTCTGTCTCTCTATCTGTCTCTTTTTGTTTCTCTTTCTTTTTGTCTCTTTCCTTCTCGTCTCTGTCTCTCTCTCGCATCCTCTCTCTCTCTCTGTCTCGCTCTATCTCTCTTTATATGTGTGTATCTTTTATGTCGACGATACTCGTTGTCGGGTAGGCGTTGTCAGGGGGTGGGTGGGGGTGGCAGTTTCAGCCGCCCCTTTCCCTTTTCGCCTGACGAAATTGAATTTCACTATCAGATTTGTTGTCAGCCGTGATTATACGCTACGGCGTTTACGGCCGCTTTATTGCCAGAGTCAAGCCATTCGCGCCATTATTGAACGAAACTCTTTCCCCCGACGCACAAACATTTATTCATCAGTGCTCACTCGGCGAGTCGTTCGGAGAGAGACGAAGATTCCAGTTTTTTTTTCATTTAGAGAGATACAAACAAAACTGGCCACGTGCGCCCCACACTTATTCATGTAGATCCATTCACACATGCCCACGCCTTAATATATTAATAGACACAGGCACATCACAAGGTGTAAATGGCTAGCAAGCTGGATTATCAGATCATTGGTAGAAGTAGTGAGTTTGATTCTCACTGGGTGCCCTTTGTACTTTCGGCTTTGTAACACAACTAAGTTAATTTTAGTAAATAACTATAAGTAAATAAGTAAAGTCGTCGGGGCGGCCTAATGTCAGTATCAGCCTTGACAGCGAGGGGGTCTATCCCCTTTTCACCAGCGCTAGACCAAGGAGATTATTTTGCATCTGAGTGGAGCGCCACACCTACCATCAACTCCTTACTTTACCGCACAGATCCCTGTGCTACTCATACGCTGAGTTGGCGAGGGCCGGTATCGAACTAGGAACCTTGTGGTTTCTATCCGAACGCTCTACCGACTGAGCTAACCCGATCCATTCTTACATGCTCACGCATATATATTAACAAACACGGACATCTCATGTGGTGTAAATGACTAGCAAGCTGGATTATCTAATCATTGGTAATAGTGAGTTCGATTCTCACTGGGTGCACCATGTATTTCCGGCTTTGTGCACAACTAAGCTAATCTTAATAAATAACCATAATAATAGAAATATAATAGATATGCTCACGCATATATATTATTAGACGCAGGTACCTCAGGTGACGTAATGTCTAGTAAAATAGTATTATCTCTCAGATCATTGGTAGTAGTGAGTTCGATTCTCACTGGGCGCTCCCTGTACTTTTGGTTTTGAGTTACAACTAACTAATCTTAGGAATAAAAGTGTTTTATAATTTGCTTGAAGCATTGTGTTTATAATGGTTTGGCCGTTGGTTTTGAAGGCTATCACAATAAAATTGTAAAGAAAAAAGAAGGTAACCGTGGTGTTGTTTGTTAACCTGTGATTTATTCTTATTCTTAATATTTCGAGATAAAAATCAGAAACTGAAGCTGTTGTTAGTAATCGTCCATTCTGCTTTGTGTCTTATGTGTTCCAAATTCTCTGCGTGAGTATGAATGTGAGTTTATGTGCGTGTGTGGCCTTGAGCCACATCTAAGCTAAATAAATAGAAATAGTGAATAGACCTCATGTAATGGTATGCATTCTAGATTAGCAGACCATTCTTTGTGAGTTCGATTCTGAAGAAGCGCCCTAAAGTTCTGGACTATGTTTTTGTATGCCTTTTATTTATTACTATGGATATGATATCACAGCTTATACACACACAGACACAGATACATACACACCTACACACATACATACATACCCACCCACACACACACCTACACACACACACACATATATAATATATATATATATGAGGTAAGGTAAAAGAGTGAACAAAAATAATAACTCAAACAAGTCTGAGTGGGGAAAAATATTTCAGCCTTACGGATTTTACTCCAACCCTCCTATCTTCATATATATATATATATATATATATATATATATATATATGATAGGAGTTAAGTACCCGTACAGTTGTTTTTGTGGGGGGTAGGAAAAGCATTACGAGATAAAAGCTATGGAGCTGCCAGTCAAGAAGTTAGACATCTTAAGTGCAAAGAACACTTCATAAACCTGCTTAGAAACTTTCCTAAAATCACAGATAATAATACCCAAAAAGTGATTAAATTGTCAACTAGATACCAATCTTACGAAGGGTGACATAAATCGAAAAGGTGAAAACGTTTGGTTGATTTTTTTAATATATTTTCTAAAACGTTTCAATCTATATAAATCTATTAGATAATGATTTGTAGTTTTAAAAAATTCCAATTAATTAATTGATTTTAATTTAATTAGTTAATAGACATTTTATGAAGGGTCAAAATCATTTGATAGATTTTTTTTACATATTTTCTTAAACGTTTCACTTCATTAGAAAATGATTTGTAATTTTTCAAAATTCTAATTAATTAATAGCTGTTGTATAGGATTAGCTACCTTCCCTCTAGACCATGAAATAATGGTCGCATCTGTCTGATAAATAGCTGTTAGACGGACGAGACGAGGAGTTAGTATGTATATATATATATATATATGAGCAAATAAATATACTACTAGGAAGCCCTTGACTTACGTCTTATTCACTTTAAATAGTTCTTACTTCTCTTTGTGTGAGTAAATTGGCCGCCTTACCCACGACACAAAAATAACCAACCAGAAATCAAGCTTGGACATTTTACGAATGGTGACAGAATAATGATGTGAAACTTTTTTTTAAAATTTTTGGGAACGTTCTTACGAGAAAGTAATCAGGGAAAGTAATTAGGACCGTCGATTGTTATAAAAACATAAAAAGAGTTGCAGGAAAAAAAATTGAAATAGAGGCTTGTGATCGTTTTGACAAAGGCGGAGGTGGGGGTGGGGGGTCGAGTGTGATCGTAATCATAAATAAAAATTTATTCATAAAATGATGTCTTTGTTGGAAGACCACAACATAAATGAAATAATTAACAAAAAAATTATAAACAACAAATCTGAAAAAAAAAAAACAAAAAAAAAAAACAAAACATAAAAGCCTTAAAAAAAACTTAATTAAAAAAGAAAAAAGACCTTCAAAAACAGGATCATCACTTAGTGAATACCACCCAAGGATACAAAAATATATGACCTGCCAAACCCCTACAAAGCTGATATCTCAATTGTACTCATTGTATTAGTGATCATTAGTGCCCTTCACCAAACAGTAAGAGGCATGATTAAAATACTAACCCTCCTCCTGGGAACAATCTGTCCAATTCATCTGAAAATCCCTCGAGACTTAGTTAATAAAATAAAATAAAATACATCAATCAATATGAATAATAAAATTTTATCAAATTATTATATATTAGTGAAGACTGAATCATTATAATGATAGTTTCAAGCATTAGTTTAATAGATCCGAGCCATGATATTACAGCTAATGTATATATACAAGTCGTGTCATAAAAAGTATCGAAATTGAAGCTGTATTTACCAAGATAGAAATGAACAATGAATGAAACGTTACTTTTTTAAGAATACAATATGTATGAAAAAGTACAAAAAATCTCGATACTTTTTTGACACACCTTGTATATATATTCTTATTGTAATCGATGTTCGGTGTCTTTCTGTCTGTATCCGAAAATGCCAGTTATTCAGTTGAGTCGCTTGTTAGAATTATACATGCAACATATTTATAAATACATGCAAGCACATTCATTGATATATTCATTCAAATTTCTTTGTTAGTAATTATGTCCATCATTTAAGTTCCAATTTGTACCAGCCTGTAAGTGGAGCTTAGAATACGCGGCTGTATCTCCTACAGAGTGCTGATATCCACCACAAAACGGGTTGTCCCGGTATATATATATTATATATATATATATTTATAAGAAGTAAACAAACAAATAATGTGTTTGATATGGCTTTTTTAGCCGACAATGTTTGGGAGGATATGTGCTTAATTGAGGTCGTACCTAATTTTGAAAATTAACTAATTCATAATTAATGAATTAGGCAGGCATACCTATTCAAATTTAAAGCTAAACAAATCGAGAAAAATCAATCTCTGTAAATATATATATATATATATATATATATATATAATATATATGTGTGTGTGTGTGTGTGTGTGTGTTAAAAATAGTTAAACAATTAATACTTCACTTGTTTTTTTTTTAGACATTGGTATCTATATGGAATATAGACTTTTTCAAAATCTCGTGGACCAATAATATCTTGGTTTTTCGACTTCATGTATTCCAATCAAATTTTGATTTTCGCTTTCGCATGTACCAATCACGTCATTAACATTCAATTATGAACACTAATCAACGAAGAGTTACGAACCTTTTCTACACATTTTTCAAACTCAACACATTCAAAACATCCATCATCTTTTTAATTACATAAATCCCTTTTTTCTCCTTGACTAATTTTATATTGCCCTGAAGAAGATTTCTTTATAAACCGAAATGTTTAAACATCGACATTACGACTTATAAAATTTCCATCCATTGTAACATCCGTGTTTTTCCACATTTCTCCATATATATATATATATATATATATATATATATATATATATATATATATAAGTAAAAGTAAAGTCGTCAGGGCGGCTAATGTCGATATGAGCATACAGGGAGGGAGTCTATCCCCTTTTCACTAGCGCTAGACCAAGGAGATTGTTTTTTTGCGTCTGAGGCGGAGCGCCACACCTACCATCAGCTCCTTACTTTACCGCACAGATCCCTGTGCTACTCATACGCTGAGTTGGCGAGGGCTGGTATCGAACTAGGAACCTTGTGGTTTCTAGCCGAACGCTCTACCGACTGAGCTAATCCGGCCTTATATATATGAAGTAGTCAAACGATGTGTTTGAAATGGCGAATGCCGACAATTTGTGGGAGATTATGTGCTTAATTAAAGTCATATCATGACTTTAATTAAGCACATAATCCCCCCCCCCATATATATATAGCTCCCCGCACGAGTAGGATCTGATACAAGGTCAATTTCTTAAGCGGAGTTTAACAGGTTTCATTTCAGAGTTTTTGATATTCTTAATAGTTGTATTAAGAATAGTTATTTGAAGCTATAATTGTTTACTAAAGATTATTATTATTATTAGTTACTTGAGACCATATAAATGTGTGCAAACAAATAATTATTATCAAATAGAAATAATTACCTGAAACCATAAAATTGTGTATTAATAGTTACTGTTGGATACGACTGGATATTGTATAACTGAGCGCAAAAAGCTCTTTAGCATCAACAACACAATAATCTAGAAATAAACTTACAATAAACGCGCTTCCCTAACCTCTAAGCCTAAAATACCCTTGGACGGGTTGATATGAACTTAAAATCAATCAATCAATCTCTCACCCAACCAACCAATTTTATATTCAATAATATATAGAAGATTATTTTTCAATTATTGTGAAGAATTCCAACTCCTATTCGGTATAATGATCGAATAGGTTGACATGCCGTAAATCCAACCAACCAACCAACCTCCTAATTAGACTGGAAACAAACTTTTAAAGGAGTTTAATAATTCAGATTTTATTAAGGGCCGATTTAGCTCAGTCAGTAGAGAGTCGGACTAGACCCACAGCGTATGAGTAGCACAGGGATCTGTGCGGTAAAGTGAGGAACTGATGGTAGGTGTGTCGCTTCCACCTCAAATGCCAAATCAATCTTCTTGGTCTAGCGCTAGTGAAAAATGGATAGACTCTCTCGCTGTCAAGGCTGATACCGACTTTACGATTCTCCGACCACTTTATTTACTAAGCTTAGCTTAATTGTGGCACAAGGACGCAAGTATGGAGCACCCGATAAGAATCGAAGCCATTAACAATAGATTGCTAATCCGACTTACTAACCATTACACCATATAAGATAACCAACACTTTGTATATTCAATCCATTGAGTAAAATATAATCATAATTTCTTTCTTATATCTTTAGTTTTGAGATATTATGGTCACGTTTTATCAATCAAAAAGGCAATAATAATGATTTTTAGATAGAAAATCAGATATAGGCTTCTGCATTATACAGCCTTATCAAATATCCCTTTAAAATTTAAAATAATCACTTACCTCATAAATATATTGACCTGTTTTTATTTATATACAGTTAAAACTACGATAATTATTAAACTATTGTGTCTTACAACGTGGAGTAGTAGGTGGAACTGATGATGTTATTGTGCTGACTGTTGTATGGCTATTGCAGGGATTTTGTTTTTATTGAGGTTTATCATTATCAACAGGTAAATGCTTTGGGAGTTTCTATCATCCTCCTCCTCCGCATCATCATCATCATCACCATCATTTTTAATGCATGGGAGTACTTCCCCAATCTGACTCTTTTTCAAGGGAAAATTAATCCCATTTTTAATGTTTGTATTCATTTAAAGTTTTGGTTTGTTTATAGTGTTTGTTTTGAAATTCAGGTGTTTTGTATTTAGACCTATTATTACATTTTCAATATTGACGTTTAGAATTTATTAAAAAAAGAATGTTTCTTTTTCTGACATTTTAATATATGCAATAATGTTTGTGTATTTTTCTGTTTTGTGGTATGTATTTACCAACTCCTCTGCTGTATGTGACACAAGGTCAATTTCTTACAAATAGAATAACCCTAGATGGGTTGACATGCCATTAAAATCAATCATTTAACCAAGTGCACTTAATTCAAAGCTGTTGGAGGTGCATCGTAGGAAATGGACTCATCGACCCGAGTTCAAATCCTGGACAACGCTGTTTACATTTCACATAACGCTAATACTCTTGGGAAAGTATGCACCCAACTACTAGTCCTCCAGCTATGGGTAAACAGTAGAGCGGATTGGACTCTTTAAACTTGGCTGGGTAACCAGTTTAGGAGAAGAGAAAACTCTGAATTCAAACCTGTTAAACTCCGCTTAAGAAATTGACCTTGTGTCACATCCTGCTCGCACGGAGGGGTTGGTAAATACACACTCTGTTCATAATATATCTCGTAAAATCTAAAACTTTGGCATTCTATAAAATGCCTAACATTATTTGATAAAGCTTATTTTATTTTAATAGGATGCTTAGGGATTTTATAGCATATCAAACCCCTTTTTGTAAAGTATATAATACATATATCCAGACCAGTTGTATACATAACAGACATTTATCATATCTTATTAAACAAATCTGATGGAGAAACATTGATCGTGTATTTAGAATCAAACGACCAAAATTATCCCCCACCAAAAAAAAAAAAAGGTCTGCAGATTCAATGTTCGTCAGTGTTAACATTCAGGATTCGACTATTGTCTCTACTTGATTTTACTTTTTATTACCTACTTTCATTCGTCTTTACTGTCTGGTGTCAGCACATGTCACCACATCGCGCGACCGTAAGAGCACTTTCGAAAAAGTCTAACCATCCTTTTGTCTGAGTGACAGGCTTCATTAGATATTGCACACATGAGACAATATGACAGCATTTTAGTTACGAAATGTCAACAGTCATCCACATCTCTCTTCTCTCTCTCTTGCTACCATTTAGTAAGGCTGGTCTCTTTTATTAGCTGATAGTCTCTCTCTCTCTCTCATTTATCTCTCTTCTCCTCTCCCTCTTGCTCTCTTCTCTCTATCTTTCGTTTCTCTTCTTCTCTCTTCCCCCTCCCCTCTCTCGTTCCACAATTAATGAGGACGATCTATTTTATTGGCAGACAATTCTCTCTCTCTCCCTATTATCTCTACACTACCTATTAGTGGGGTTAATTCTTTTATTGACGCTTTTTTCTCCCAATCTCTCTCTCTCTCACTATATTAATATTATATATATATAATATCTTTCTCTCTCTGTCTGTTCCTCCTTCTCTTCTCCCTCTTCGTCCTCTCGTCTCGATCTCTACACCTACCAATTTATTTAGTGACAGTTTCTTTCCCTCACACCCTTTCCCCCCCTCTCTGTCTATGTTCTCACTCTCGTTCTCGACCTCTACACCTACCATTTAGTGAAGTTGATCTCTTTTATTGGTTGACAGTTTCTTGGTTTTCTTGCCAACTGAATGGCTAAGAATGCATCTACATCATACACATTACAAGTAGATTCACACAAAATTCTAATCTTCTAAGAATTTATAGTTGGCTGAAGAATTGTCTGTATTTTGTTTGAGATTTATTCTAAGTATTACATGTAAGAAGGAAAAAAGAGTAACAGGTATGTTGTTCATTTACCTGTGGTTAAAATTTGTTTCTCTTATATGGGTGAAATATCCCTTCTTCAGAAATCTTTGGAGTCCTAAATGACGTTCATAGCTGTTTATATTAATCCTAGTGTAAAGTCTTCTGAAGTTGGATATTTATTCCGAAATATTAAGGAAACATTAAAAATATATGTAAAGAAACCAATACTCGTTAAATCTTTCTCCTTCGCAGTTTGATAAGCCTTCAAAACAAATCTCAAAAATATTTTCTATTGTTTTGATTTCCAAGTTCCAGCCCCCACCCACCCCAAACCCACAAGCTCTTCTTTTCTTAATACTACAATATCCACGTTTACTGTAACGGTTATCGTCGTAGGATTGAAATCAGCAATGTGAGGTTATTGCGCTCATCCCAATTATGAGACATGACACAAGGACATTTTATGAGGACCCACCATAAGCCGAAGCTTATGGGTGGTAGGTGGAAAAATTGCCTCATCCCATCGGCATCCCCTCAAGGGGCGCCTCGGACGCTGGGCTTAACCCAGCCCTGCCCAAGTGGGCAGGTATTGCCTGGGGAAAGCCCCTGGGCGCACGCTGTTAATTTAAACTTACCCTATCCAGTGGCCGAAGCACACTGGACCCCCAGTCGAGGCTGGGCATGTAAGGTAAGGTTAACTCACCTACATCAAAAAAGTATTGAAATCAGCAATGTGAGTTCAAATCCTGGATGCGGCTGTCTGTGTTTTTGAAAAGGCATGAATCTATTTACTCTCCCTCGCTATGAGTAGATTGTAGGTGACTGGGTTCATTGGCAACTGAATTCAACCAGCTTATCCACTTAAATTTAATTTGTTTCGCACTCTGGAGGACTGGTCTAATGCACACACACACTCATAATCCCTTCTACATTTATTCAAACATAATCTTTCTCTTTTTGTAGGGTACCGCTACCAGGATTTGTTCAGGACATCAGCGCAAACATCCAAGTGTGCAGTTATACAGTAGCACTGATACGGCTACAGTTGGAAGAATTCTCGCTTTTCTTTATCAGAGAGATCAGTTTTCCATATGACTCGATAGTCTGTTTTAAAAAATTACGTTTTGTCACATCCTGCCTATCGTAGAGGGTTCAATGTAAATAATCATAACATGTGCGTTTGCCAATACACTCGAACACATATTTAAATTCACACTTCTCCCGTTGACTGATACCTTTTAAAGACAGATTGATTTAATGCCATGTCAACTCATCTGTGCTGATTTTATGCCTAGAGGTTAGGGAATTGCGTTCATTGTATGTTTAAATTTATATTTTTGTGTAGTTTCTTGTGTAGATTTTTGTACATGATTATATGATATCAAGTATTATTATCTGTTTATTATCAATAAAGAACATTGAACCTGAAAAGTTAACAAATAGGTCTATTACCATTTGGTACAAGGGAATATAATAAGTAGAATCCAACGCGCAGTTCTTCAAACAACAGTAATAAACACTCTTTTAGGAAGACTTGCTACTACGAATACCCTCGGTGTAGTCCGTATCTTTTATGTCTTTCGATGGACGAGTCTAACTTCCTCGTAGGGGAGATATCCTCCATTACAACATTATCTAATGCTAATAATTTTTAAACAAATCTTTTTGACCCATAGGTACTGCCAGAGTAGACCTGGGAGTAATGGCATTAAAGGCATACTCAACACTTCATTGAGCTCCAGAAAAGGGTCCTCGCAATCAGATACAGCTTAATGACTTACCCATGTCACTCCTTTTGGTGGGGGTTTTACTCCCGCATAGGGAATACAGTCATTGTATACTAAGCACCGTCGACAGTGCATAACTTACAGATAGCTTTACAAATAGATATTTTTCAATACACATGTGTATAAATTCACTCATTTATAACTGTTGAGATTTTTTACATATAAGGTGTGTGCGAGATGCCCGCTCTTACTTATAGACTAGGCCGGAACCATGTGATCTAACTATTGGCCAATCACTGGCAGTACCCTGAGGTTGATACAATACTTAAACCGACCATACTGGTCATAATTACACCAGCATTCATGGACGACGGACATAGGATTAAATCACTGGACCTTTACCAATACGTAGGATAGGACTTATACGCTTACCAAAGGATCCATAACATAGGACTTTCTTTTAGCCCTTTTCAACTGGCCAAGGATGGCATTTAAAAACTTTGCAATAACTACACACATGTATAAATGAATACACACAACGCATTCGCACTGATATATTTATTTAGCTTTATTTGTTCGTAACTCCATCCATGTTTCAAATCACACGGAACCGGAATTTTGACACATCGCAGGGTCAAAATTCTTATTTTCTCCCCATGTCTTTTCTCAGCCGGCACCCAACTCCTCCACTAGTCTTAATTTCTTTATTTCCATAGTTTCTTTAATTATGAAACATCGGTGCCGCCGCCCAATTGGCATGTGAGTCTGGTGCGGAGGACAATAACCGCAGACGCAGACCTGGTGGCGATTTTCACACTGCATTTAGTAAGTCCACACTTGTGCAGTTCGCTTGAAGGCGGGAAATGTGTGAAAAATGGCGGGTTACCCTCGCCCCCGCGAAACAGGCAAGATGCAGCTACTGAGTTGAGAGAAAAATAGAAGAAAGAAAAAAAGGAAAAAGAAAAAAAGAAAGACCTGTGAACACAGATCAGTGGAGGGTGTGACGGGGTCTTGGCTTTTATTCTTTATTTCTTTTTTCTTTTCTTCCTTTTCTCTTTTTTTTTGTTGTGTTTTTGTTTTCATAGATGAATCCTTGAATAAAAGACACGTCCGTATTGGTTGCTGTTCGGATGTCGGTAAAGAGCAGAACATGATCTTTTTTTTGTTGTTGTCTTCTTTTATTTTGTATGAAAAGAAGGGTGTTGGTTGGGTTTGTGAGGGCGAGACGGTAGTTTTTGGTTTTTGTTTCAGTTCATCCAGCCGAAACTTAATCTAATTTAGTCGAGGTAAAACTTGGTTATGCTCTTTGGGTTGCATTCAAGATTGGGATCAGCTTTTCGCGTGTTGACGATTCCCTTTTTTTATTTATTCTTCTAGAAAGAAAGAATAAATAAAGAAAGGAACTGTGTGCGTGCGTATGAGTAGAGGGAGACTGAGAGAAAACACATGGAAGAGGGAGAAAGCAGAGTATAGAGAGGGGGATGGAATAGACTATCCAGATAATGATGGTTGGTTAGTCGGTTAGTTAGTGGGGTGGTTGGATTTAACGGCATATCAAATCTTGTTAGGTTATTTTATACGGAGACGACTTGTTTTATTCATTCTTCATGGGTACTCATTTTTTTAAAATCAATTTCTCTTAAACACATTTTTTAAAACTCATTTTTCTACTTAAGCCATAGATGGGACTCTAACCAGTACTACCACTCCAGGTCAGGGTGGAGCAGGGAGTAATAGCAATGAAGGGGTAATCCACACTCCCGAGATCTCCAGAATTTGAATTTTCCAATAAAATGCAGTTTAACTTCATACTCAGGACCTTCAGCCAATGCCTTCTAGCACATATAACGTTCCATTCATTATTTTTTTCAGAATACAAGGTGTGTCCAAAAAGTACCAAGTTTAAAACTGTATTTACCAAGATAGAAATGAAGAATAAATGGAACTTTTTTCAAAATACAACGTGTGTCAAAAAGTACAAAAATCTCGATGCTTTTTGACACACCCTATATATATATGTTAAAAAGGTTTTTCTCTACCACCGTTTCGGTGGTCAAGCTACACCTTCTTCAGGAGAATTCCTGAAGAAGGTATATCTTGAACATCGATAACGTGGTAGAGCGATAAACATTTTTCTACAGCTATACAAGCTCCAGACGAAGTATATGGATCCCTTTTGGATTAACTGTTAATGCTACTATTATGAAAACGTGATATGGTAGTAGTATTTGAAGATAAGACAAAAGTAAAGAAGAAAAGGAGGAGAAAGAAGTAGGAGAGATGGGATGGGAGAGGTAGAATTGTTTGGTTAAGTTATTATATTTGTATCAAATGGATATCCCGTATTTATCCAACTCCTCCATCATTAGTTGGGGTGGGGAAGAAGAGATCAATTCATGCATTAGCGAGAAGTGAAACGCAAATAGCCTCGTCCAGTTTTTGAACTTGGGTCATTGGTTTCATTTTATACGAGGATAACAGTTAAGTTAAGCATCTACAAGAGAAAGACAATGTATCGCAGAAGAAGAAGAGGAAGAAGAAGAAGAAGAAGAACAACAACAACAACAAAAAAGAAGAAGAAAAGAAAAGGAAGAAAGGAGAGAGGGATATATATATATATATAAGAATAAATGAAAGATTATAGGTATTCATCAAATGATGAATTTCTTTCTTTCGGCCTCCTAGAGTAGTCATATATATATACATATATACAGTGAAATACAAACAGCCTCGTCCAGGATTTGATCTCCGTTCAATAACTTCATTTACGATAACTGTTATGCTAAGCCCACCTCCATAAATTGTAACCGATTCTCAACACTTTCTTTGCGTCACGAGGGGCCGGACTAACACTTTGAATCATATGTTGTCTTCACACACACACATATATATATATATATATATATATATATATATATACACACAAATATATATATGTATTTATATATGTATCTGTGTGTGTGTGTGTGTGTGCAGACAACAGATGATTCAACGAGATCGTCCGACCCATCGTGACGCTGAGAAAGTGTTGAGAATTGGTTGCCATTTATCATGACCAATTCCACGTGGACAGGCATTCGGCAGTGCGTGCGATAATGGAGACAGGTAAAGGTTTGGCAAGTCAGAGATTGGTGTCTGGAAATTCGTTGTGCTGTTTGGACACTTTCTGTAGTCGTTCTTTGGAAACATCGTTAACAGAAGAAGAAGAAGAATGGCCACATCATTAATCACAATGGGTGCCATTTGTGGAACAGGAACATTGGAAGCGTGTAGAAGAGAGCATAGGAAAATGGCGTGTAGAGGTGGAAGGGGGAAGTGGTGGATAAAGAAAAGGGAAGGAGGGGATTGAAACAAGGAGAAGAAAGGAAGGTTCGTTGAGGTGGAAGGAGGAAGGGGAGATAAAGAAAATGGAGGGAGGGGGATTGAAACGAAGAAGAAAGGAAGGTTGTTTGCGGTGGAAGGAGGAAGGGGAGATAAAGAAAAAGGGAGGGAGGGGATTGAAACAAGAAGAAGAAAGAAAGGTTGGTTGAGGTGGAAGGAGAAAGGGGAGATAAAGAAAAGGGAGGGAGGGGGTTGAAACAAAAAGAAGAAGAAGGTTGGTTGTATTGTGAAAGAAAGGAAGAAAAGAAAGAAATAAGAGAGACTATGAACATGGATGGTTGAGGTGGAAGGAGGAAGGGGAGATAAAATTATAATAATATCATTATAATAATTATAATAATAATATCATAATAATAATATAGTGAAAAATATAAGACCCTTTTTTCTTTGGAATGGCCTTTGTGATCCATAAAAAATTAAGAGGAAAAGGGGAATTTGTTTTTTTAAAGTTGAGAACCACTGTAATAGATAGAATTATATTTCTTGGTTAGGATGCTTAACGTGTGTCAAGTATCCGATCGTGGGATAATGGTTGGCAATCGAGTCTCGCCGATCCATTACTATTGAATAGAAAGTTCGATTAATAATAAAAATGCTAATATTAATATTAAGAAATATCGTAAGTCGAAAAGTCTAGCGTAATGAGAAATTACATTAATTATTTTGAAGGTTTCCATTAGATTACCTCTCATTTTTCATCCTAAATTCTCGAATATATCCTTGTAACTGTAATCTTGTACTGTTTTTATTAGTTTTGTCACTCTTGATTGTAGGATCTCCAGTCTTTATATTACACTCTAATTACCATGTTTAGGTCTGAGTACGATATTCTAAATAAGATCTTGTGAAGGTTTTATACATTTTTAAAACAACATTTTCCACACTTGAAATGATATTTCTAACCATTAAGTTAATTATTCCATTTGTCCTTGATATATTTAGATAAAATGAGGTTGTCAACTTTAAATATATTCTCAAAGCCAACTGCAAAATCCTCGTTGGATGCCTCATACTTTCGACTTTGTGTCACATCCTACTCGTGAAGAACGGGTTGGGTAAATACGTACTTGATGTGTTTTTCTGTAAATTTGCACAAAATTCACGAACATAATTACACACAACACATACGCTTGTACATAGACAACACACACGTTTATACGTACACGCGACACACAGGTTTATGAAAACACACAATAAGTTTATAAAAAGAAACAGTATATCACGTCAGGGGGATGGACAAAGGCCGCATCCCCAAAGACCTACTGTATAGTGAATTAGTAGAGGGCACCCGACCGGTAGGGAGACCACGTCAGCGCTTTAAATATGTCAGCAAGAGGGACGTGGAGACATGCCACATTAACACCAACTCATGGGAGGCTTGTGCAGAAGACCGCACGACCTGGCGCCTCCTCGTTAAACAAGGAACGAAAAGGAGTGAAAAAGAGAGGAAAGAAGCCGCCACGGAAAAGAGAGCCAAAAGGAAGGAGAGACAACAGCAACTCCAGCAAGCATCACCGTTTGTTTGCAGTCACTGCACCAAAGATTGCCATTCAAAAATTGGTCTGTTCAGCCACTCACGCAGTTGCAGATAAGAAAAAGTGGACACTACGCCATCGTCTTTAGTAGACGGACGGATGCCAACAAATATTATACACCCTTTTACATATCGAGTAGATAAATGGGAGAGAAGAGAGGATATGAGGTGTATCATTGCTTGTTCTTGTTCTGCTTCGTCACTAGCCAAATTTCTCTGGGCTTATTTCTCCTTCTGCTGGGCTGGGTTGTCTGCCCGTTTTGTTGTTAATAAATAAGCAAGATTTATTTGTTTTTCAGGACGTCTATTCTATATTCAAACCCCAAAGTTGGAATCTTGGGAGCGATTAACGTTACCTCTAGTTCCGTTGACAAACGGCCAAAATTTAACTAACTAAACTTAATTTCCACTATCATGCCTTCCCATTGGTGGAAGCTGAGGGTTCAATTCAAGGTCATTACCTATCAATAATATAACCCCCTCCGATTTTGAATTTCAAGGAATTTCAATTTAAAATATAACTAAAATTGCAGACATAATTCGTAGGCTACCCACAAATTATGTAACATATACACATTTATTAATTCACACAACACACACAGGTATAGATATTTCAGTTAATTTTTTTTTTACTAACCGCTTCCATGTTTCAAATCACACGGAACCAGAAGCTAAAAGGTTGGTTCCTTGGTTGGTTGGACTTACAGCATGTTGATGCCAAAGACATTTTGTTTTATTCATTCGTGAATTTTTCCTTTTAAACTCAATTTTTTGAAACAGATTTTTCTTTCTTTCTTTATTCTTCTTTTTTAAAAAAAAAAATTAATTCAGCCTGTACAGACGTTTTTTTCTTTCTTTTGTTTCTCTTATATAGACTTTCTTTCTTTCTTCATTTATTTCTTCATTTAATTTTTTAATTTTTTTTTTCATTTCAACCTGTCCAGTCATTTTTTCTTTCTTTCGTTTCTCCTATATAGACGTTGTTTCTTTCTTCATTCATTCATTCATTCATTCATTTTTCTTTCTTTCTTTTATTTTCATTTCAGCCTCTCCATTCGTTTTTTTCCTTTCTTTCGTTTCTCCTATATAGTTTCTTTTCTTTCTTCTTTATTCATTTATTTGATTTTTTCTTTCTTTTTCTTTTTAAAGAAATTTCAGCCTTTCCAGCCGTTTTTTCCCTTTCTTTCGTCTCTCCTATACAGACGTTTTGTCTTTCTTTTTTCTTTATTTAATATTTTTTCCTGTTTATTCTTTCTTTCTTCTCATTACTCGCCATATTGGGAAATATCATTTTGCGTCGAATGTTTTAACTTTCAAATATCACCGACGTTTTCTTTTTTTTACAATTCTCTTGAGGAAAGTTCCAATTGCAATGATACATCAGCTGACCTTTTTGGCGGGAAGCTAACTGCTAATCAAATTTTAATCATTTTATTGACTTTTAAGGATTTTTTAAGTATATTAAAATAGGATCTCCCTCCACAGATTCGTTAATTCAAAATATTTCGAATTTAATGTCAACGCATTTTATGCTTAGATGGGAAGGAATTGCTTATATTGTTTTTGTAATAGTTTCTTAGGGTTATTTTTGCACATGGTTATATGATATCAAGTATTTCTATCGAATAAGAATAATCTGTAAACAGATCTGTTTTATTCACAGATGGGACCCTAACAGAAACTACTACTCCCGATCCGAGTGTACCTGGGAGTAATGTCAATGAGGAGGTACTCCCCACTCCTCAGAGCTCCATAATTGGAAAACCATATTATTTATTATTGGAATGTAGGCTAATTAGTTTAAGACGGTTGCAAGAAGAAAAAAAACAGGTCTACTCTGACCCGAAGTAGTAGAACTTCATAGGGTCCCATCTATGGGCTAAATAGAAAGAAAAAGAGTTTTAAAAGTGTCTAGAAATTGAGTACCCATAAAAAATGTATAAAACAAACCGTCTTTGGCATAAAACAAAAACAACAACAAGGGTTGACATGCCGTAAAACCCAACCAACGAACCTCTGCATGAAATAACCCAAAGAGTGTTGACATGCCGTAAAATCCAAACAAACAACTAACCAACCAATCAGCCATCGAGCAATAAGTTTTTAATTCTTGTCACATAAAATTCTACATAAACTCTATAACACTTTCTATAATGAGATAACATTATTAATTAAAAATTATTAATGAGATAACCCATAACACTCTATAATAAACTCTATAAGACTTTCTATAATGAGATAACATTATTAATTAAAATTATTAATGAGATAACCCATAACACTCTATATAAAACTCTATAACATTTTCTATAATGAGATAACATTATTAATTAAAATTATTAATGAGATAACACATAACACTCTATATAAACTCTATAAGACTTTCTATAATGAGATAACATTATTAATTAAAATTATTAATGAGATAACACATAACACTCTATATAAACTCTATAAGACTTTCTATAATGAGATAACATTATTAATTAAAATTATTTAATGAGATAACACATAACACTCTATATAAACTCTATAACACTTTCTATAATGAGATAACATTATTAATTAAATTATTAATGAGATAACACATAACACTCTATATAAACTCTATAAGACTTTCTATAATGAGATAACATTATTAATTAAAATTATTAATGAGATAACACATAACACTCTATATAAACTCTATAAGACTTTCTATAATGAGATTTATTATTAAAATTATTAATGAGATAACACATAACACTCTATATAAACTCTATAAGACTTTCTATAATGAGATAACATTATTAATTAAAATTATTAATGAGATAAACACATAACACTCTATATAAACTCTATAACACTTTCTATAATGAGATAACATTATTAATTAAATTATTAATGAGATAACACATAACACTCTATATAAACTTATAGACTTTCTATAATGAGATAACATTATTAATTAAAATTATTTAATGAATAACCATAACACTCTATATAACTCATAGAAAACCATCGCTATTACCTGTTATGCATTTTTCTAGGCACACATGAAAAATAAATTTTCTGTGTGCATGCTTTTATTTAATGTCTTCTTTTTGTAATGTTTCTGATATAAAATACATGAAATGTATCGATGTATACGTTTAATGTCTTTTTTACCATCTTATCGAATCTGTTCTTTATGTCACGTGGGGTAAGATACGCTACTGCTATCAACCCATTAGGGTCCAATGGCTCGGTTGGCACACAGAGGGCCACACTCAAGAGAATCTAAATACATCTTCACTGGTGACGAACCGACATACTTCATAGTTACACTGAACTACTTACAAATTACACTTTTTTGTATCCTTTTTTTTTTTCACCGCGGAAATAGTTACATATCAGTGCACATCAGCTTCCCAACCATTGAATTGAACGGGAAATCTGTTCGAATATCGTCTTCTATGAGCAGTTGCTTGGTTGTTTGGGTTTTATGGCATGTCAACCCATTGGGTTATTTTATTCCAAAGACGTTTTTGTTTTATACATTCTTGATGGGTACTCTATTTGTTTTAAGAGAGAGGTTTTATAAAAATTCAACCACTCACCCAACCAACCAGCCAGCTATTATTTGACTTTAGTTTCTTATACAATATTTTCTCCGCTACTATCTCTAATGAAGTATATATTATACTAGGGGAGTTACTAGACTATGTAGGGCTGGAGATAAAGAATTGGATGTCAACTGGTTATATTGACGGTAAAACGATTCCTGACTCATTCTAAGACAGACAGACAGACACACACACACACACACACACACAGAGTTGTGCATGCGTTCGTTCGTGTGTCAACGCAAAGCCGAGGAGTAGAAAAAGGCCGCAGTTATTCTGTATTACACACTCTGTACATCAAATTCAGAGGATGAAAATTTAACTTCTTACTATGGAAACCCAAACTTGCCACGAATTTACGATGGTTGAAATTGGGAACCAAACCAATCCAAACTCATAGGCTTTAAGGACTGCAGCCTAACTGGTTGGGCGTCTCCACTACAACTAGGTTCGTACTCTGTAAATCAAATTCACACGAAGAAAAATTTAACTTCTTGCCTTAACTATGGAAGCCCAAATTTGCCACGAATTTACGATGGTTAGAATTGTGAACCAAACTACACCAAACGCATAGGCTTTAAGGACTGCAGCCTAGAGTGGCTCTGCTAGCTGGGTGGGCGTCTCCACAGATTAAGTGGAAAGTTATTTCAGTTCTGAATACAGAATGAAAGTATAAGTTTTGTAAGTTTCTGATATCTACACCCCTGTAGTCAACAATAGATCAATTTATATATACATTCCCTAATTCCTACATTCACTCGGCATTCATTTGTTTTTAATGGTAACAAATGCGATGGAGTAGAGGGGGTTACTTCAATATCAAACATTTAAAGAATGTACATTGATGGAAAAGGGCACAACAACAACAACCAAGTAGACAAACTCATATGGAAACTGTAGACGATATTCTAAACAACTTAAAATGCACTTATGTTTTCGAGGAATGTGTTTCCAAGAAAAGAAAAGTAATTGTTTTTAATTCTAATCATGTTAGGCTAGTAAAAATAGATTTAATATTTCTTGAACATTTTTTTCTTGTATCTAATACCATTGAGGCGTCAATATATATTCGCCCATTTCATTCATAACATAAATAAGGGGGAAGGGAGGAGAAAGAAAAAAAAAGAAGAGGAAAAAAAAAAAGAAAAAAGAAAAAAGAAAAAAAAGTATCACCACGCAAAAAAACTTAAGCACGTTCGTATCTGATTTTCGTCTCTGAAGATAAAGTTTCTTTGAAATCGATAAGACAAAAAAACAACATCTTTTTGTTTTTGTTTTTTATGCGCATTGTAATTGCCTTCAAATTATTAATATATTATAACATACTTAACAATGCTTCAAGCAAATTACCAATTACTTATATATATATATAAGATAAACCTAATGAGTCAGATAAACCTACTAAAAGCTTCGATTAGTGCGCTTCAGGGCTAAGATCAAATCTTAGTCCTGAAGAGCACTAAGCGAAACTTTTAATAGGTTTATCTGACTCATTAGGTTTATCTTTTTTATTTTCTCTACTTAGGTATTGAGTACTTTTTACTTATTAGCTTTAGTTTCCTGGCGGTTTTGTATGAACACATATATCTTATTTATATATATATATATATATATATATATATATATATATAAATTGTTTTTTCTTTTGGCCAAATATTGTACCAATAGATTATTTTTGGTTGGTACGATTATCTTGGTCTTTTTCTCCCTGGGTGATGTTATGGTAGAATATTTTTACAATCAATCTATTTGCTGTTTTTTTCTCACCGCGAGGATTTACCAACAAGTTTGGTATACTAAATTATATATATATATATATATATATATATATATATATATATATGTGTTGTGAGTGTGTGTTATGAGAAAGAAGGTCCACAGAATGGTTTGAATTCTGTTTTTAATACACATATTTTATTTTAGTTACACGTGTTTTCATATTTGGTATCGTCTTGAGACTGTTTAAGTACTTAATTAAACAGTCTGAAAAAGGTACGAAGTGTAGCCAAAGAAATCTTTTTTATATATGAAGTGTAGCTAAAATAAAATAATTAAAAAAAAAAAGATTAAATCACTGGCGGACCTTCTTTCCTATAAAATATTTGGTTTTCTCCATAACACCATTTTTTTTATATAGAGTGAGAAAGACAGCAAGAACGAGAGAGAGAGAGAGAGAGAGAGAGAGAGAGAGAGAGAGAGAGAGAGAGAGAGAGAGAGAGACAGATTTAATAGATAGATAAAGAAACTTACATAGATAGATAGATAGATAGATAGATAGATATGAACAGACTGACATAGATTGAGAGATATGTACAGAATAATACCAATAGATATAAACTGACTGACGTAGATAGATTGATAGATACATACATACATAAGACAGACAGCAGACAGACATAGATAGATAAATAGATAGATCTGACACACACTGACATAGGTGAAATCGTTTAATCATTTTTATGTACCATTCCATTAGTTACCCACTCATTAAAGTTGGCAATGGGTTAAGTTTTCTTTTCTTGTACACGGTTCTATTGAATACGAATAATTTTAAAACAAATCTATTTGGCCCAAAAATCGGACCTATACAGGTACTACTGTGCCGGCTTAAAGTGGACCTGAGAGTAATGGCAATCGAAAAGTACTCAACTGATCTACGACAGGACAACCGTTACGCTAAATTAGTTGGTTGGATGGTTGGATTTTACGGCATGTCAACATTTGCTGGGTTATCTTATGCCGAAAGCGTTTTATTTTATTTTTTCTTGATGGGTACACACATTTTTTGCTCAATTTTTTAAAGCTCGTTTTTTTCTTTTTCACCCATAAATGGGACCCTCGACGGGTGGATCTGGGAGTAATGGTGATGAAGGGGTACTCCACACCCCCCAGAGCTCCAGAATTGGAACTTCGCCATTAGATAGATTTTAACGTCATGCCTAGGACATTAAGGCCCTCAGCCACCACCTTCTAGCATATATATGATAAAAAGGGTTGGGGCTTGCCATAAGGGCAATAGGGTCTGGGCAATCATATAGGTGCTAGGGCTTGACGTGAACAGCCGATTGATCAGAGGGACGTTACGCTACGCACCTATTAACCTTGTATATGTTATAATGTGGTTGGTTTGAACACCTCACGAGGTGTAATGTTTAGCCAACTAGATTCGCAAACCAATGGTAGTGAGTTCGATTCTCACTGGGCACCCCTTACTTCTGGCTTTGTACCACATCTAAGCCAAGCTTAGTGAATAACTATAACGTGGTTGGTTGTGATTTTACAAGTATGACATTGTAAGTCGTTGGGTTGGCCTAAAGTCGGTATCAGCCAGACAGCGAGGGAGTCTATCCCCTTTTCACTAGCGCTAGATCAAGGATATTCTTTTCTAGCGTCTGAGTTGGAGCGCCACACCTACCATCGGCTCCTTACTTTACCGCATAGATCCCTGTGTTACTTATACGCTGAGTTGACGAGGGCTGGTATCGAACCAGTAACCTTGGGGTTCCAAGCTGAACACTCTACCGACTGAGCTAAACCGGTCCTCTAAGATTGTACGCACACGATACTTTCGATCAAAAAGTTTTTCGATCCATAAAATAAAATAAAATAAAACGGTATAAAATAACCCAATAAGGGTTAACATGTCGTAAAATCCAACAAACCAAACGCGCCTCCTAACCTTGTGCATGTTATAACGTGGTTCGTTGTGATTTTACAAGTATGGAATTGTACGCACATTTCTTGGGTGATATTTCCAATCACAGAGTTTGTCGACCCATTAATGATAAAGTATTTTGCCGGGTTTTTTTTTCGTTTACTTTACAACTGAATTGTTAGTGTCTCAATTGCATTGGTGTCTCTAAATTGCAATTACTTCCCCAAGCCCAAATGCTGCCCTCCCGCCGTTCGGACGTTCGACGCTTAAAATCAACCAGGCTTTTACGTTAAGTGCTCTGCTCGTCACAGAGCATTTCTTCCTGCTGTCTCAGGTGGGGACAGTGGGAAACGTCACGTGGCTTCAACTGCTATTGTTTTTTTTTGTTTTTTTTTTTTTTTGTTGTTGCCCGGCAGGAAATCAATTGGTTTGTAACGTCATTCAAATCTTCAGGTCCGCACATTAATTCTCTGTATAACACCAACATACAATGGTGCACACGGTCACACGGCTTCAAACACCTTTCCCATCATCATCATCATCATCAGGTTATGTAGATAGCACGGATATCCACCCCCTCTCTCTCTCTCTCTCTCTCCAAACGTCCCTGTCGGTCCTCCGCACAGCATCTATAATCCACACACGACACGGTCACACGGCTTCAAACACCTTAGTGTATCATCATCATCATCAACAACAGGTCGTGCTGGCAACACGAATACCTATGACTCTCTCTCTCTCTCTCTCCCGTCGTCTTCGCCCCTGGTAGGTTCTCCGCACAGCCTCCATAACCCGCATAGAGCTAATTGCTGTAGGTTTTTATGGGTCAGCCTACACTGTTGTGTCCATGTGTAAGTGTTCACAGGAGAAAGTCACCGAGTTGATCACTGCTTCTCATGGTAGGTCCTCCGTGCAGTATCCATAATTCTTACAGAGCTAATTGATATATATTTTTTTATTGATAGGCCTACATTGTCCATGTTTAAAACCTAAATTATAGGTTCCTCCTTGATTTTCGAGCAGTTAATTCTCTATATGAGATAATGGCAGACAAGGTCACAGGATCACATGGATTCAAACACCTTATCATCATCATCATCAGCAGCAGCAGCATGTGATGCAGGAAGCACAGATATCCAAAACATTCTCTCTCTCTTCAAAAGTCCCTATCGATCTTGGCCTCTGGTTGGTCATCCGCGCAGCATCCATAATCCGCACAGAGATGATTGATGTTGTTTCAGGTTCGCATCTTAATTGTCTGTATAAGCACCAACATACAATGACGCAGAAGGTCACACGACTTCAAACACCTTTAGTGTCTGGTCTTATTCATAATCATCATGTCATTATAGCAGCACGAATATTCACGACTCTCTCACTCCAAACGTCCCAGTCGGTCATCGCGCCCTGGTAGGTCTACCGCGCAGCATCCATAATCCGCACAGAGCTGATTGATATTTTTATTGATAGGCTTACACTAATGTTTCCATGTGTAGTACCTCAGTTATGAGTTCATCCTTGATTCTCTTGCAATTCTTCTAAAAGCCAGAACTATGGAACACCCAGTGAGTATTAAATTCAGTAATAATGATGTGTTAGACTAGCTTGCTAACCATTATACCATGCAAGCCAGCCCTCCCCCCCACCCACCACCATCCTATCGTTGTTGCTATTTTGGACAATTATAATGTAAGATATTTTTAAAGCCAAAAGGAAATGCGGCATACATTTCAAAAATTCTTTTTTGTTTTTTCATCTTCAGTTCTTTAAAATAATTCTTTGTCACGTGTTTTAAGTTTTAATTCCTTTTCTTTATTTATTTACTTTAACTGTTTATTTGTTCAAATATGTCTGTCATGAGTCGTTGTCGTTGTCGTAATCTTCTTCTTCACAATAATCTTCTTCTTTCTCATCTTCTGCTTTCTCATCTCTTCTTCTTTCTTCTTTCTCACCTTCTTCTTTTCTCACCTTCTTCTTTCTCACCTTCTCTTTCTCTTCTTCTTCTTCTTTCTTCTTTCTTCTTCTCATCTTCTTCTTTCTCATCTTCTCTTCTTTCTCATCTTCTTTCTCTCTTCTCTCTTCTTCTTCTCATCTTCTTCTTCTTTCTCATCTTCTTCTTTCTCTTCTTCCTCATCTTCTTTCTTCTTCTCTCTTCTATCTTCTTTCTTCTTTCTTCTTCTTCTTCTTCTTCTCTCATCTTCTTCTCTTCTTCCTCATCTTCTTTCTCTTCTTCTCTTTTCTTCTTTCATCTTTTTCTTCTTCCTCATCTTTTTTCTTCTTCCTCATCTTTTTCTTCTTCTTTCTCATCTTTTTCTTCTTTCTTCCTCGTCTTCTTTTTTCTTCTTCTTCCTCCTCATCTTCTTTCTCTCTCATCATACCTTTCTTTCTCTTCTTTCTCATCATCATCTTCTTTCTCATCATCATCTCTTTCTCATCATCATCTTCTTTTCTCTTCTTTCTCATCATCTTCTTCTTACTCATCATCATCTTCTTTCTCTTCTTTCTCATCATCTCTTCTTCTCTCATCTCTCTTTCTCATCATCTTCTTCTTTCTCATCATCTGCTTCTTCTTTCTCTTCTTCCTCTTCTTCTCAAAAGAATCAAGCATGGCATTGCAAATATTCCGTCCTATAATCGAGCAGATGTCTTTTCGGCACATTCTACCCGACACCCCCATCACGCAACCCCCACACCTTGCTTCCTTGCTTCTGCATTTCGTTTTGTTTAGCATTCCAACAGATGAGTAATACAACCCCCCCCCCCAAAAAAAAAAACGAGTGTGGGGAGACAAGAAGAAATTTTAAAAAAGACACAAAAAACAAGAAATATACATATATATATATGTGTGTATATATATATATATACCCATATACTCACACAAACATATATGTATATATATGTATAAATATATATACACATATATAAGTATATATACATACACACATACATCTATATATACATACACACATACATACATATATGTATATATATGTATACACATACAGTTATATACACACACATATATATATATATATATATATATATATATATATATATATGGTGGGGAGTGTCAGATTCGGGAGCAGAGAAAGGTGATCTTATGTATGTATTATAAAACAGTCGCTTTTCTAAAACAGATGCGAGCAACACTGAGGGTGGCGACAGAAAAGAAAGCGATTACCCATGTTGTGATGGTGTCGAAGTTTATTTTTTAAGTGATTCTGATGTTGTAGAAAGTGTCGTATCATTGCGAGACAAGGAAACGAATAAATATACAAAGAAAAGGGATTTCTGTGACTTTCTTGTCAAACAAACAGTTTTTATAGGCATTCTTTTCCGGAATTAACTGTTTCTCTACATTAACTCTACTAGCAACAAAATGTGCCCGGCGGGCGTAAGTATTTCAGTTTTAATGTAATGAAATATATCACTCTAAGATCATTCTTTATACGCTTGCGTATGTTATCTTGTCATAATGAAGATTCGGTGTCTGTGGTTTTGTAACCGAAACTACGCCATTGCTTACGTCAAAATACAATCAGCAATTGCATAATTTTATCAAGAGTATTTAATGCGTCATCTTATGCGTTTTCTCTTCCTTTTAACTTTGCCTGTATATCCTCATTTTCTAACTCAATCTCAATAAAAAATTAAAATTCATCGCATGATTTGCTTTTACTCTTCGATTAATTTCACTGAAATAACATCCGAGATAAATCGTTGTAGATTTCTATTTGTATTTATCCATTTCCAGCTTTTGGTGTAAGCATTCGTGTCATAGTTAACGTTTATGCTTAGAGGGTGAGCCAGACCTGGAATGATAATCAGAAACTGTTGAACACACACACAAACAAACATCCACCCCCCCACACGCAGAGAGTTTGGAAGACATAAGACAAAACCAAACGGGCAGCCACTAACAACAACTCCAGTTTAGGAGATCTTCAGTAGATGGGATTTTTATCTCGAAATATTAAAAATAAATCACACGTTGACAAACAACACCATAGTTACTTAATTTTTCTTTACACTTGCATTGTGATAGCCTTCAAAACCAACCAACAAACCAATATAAACACAATGCTTCAAGCAAATTATAAAACCCTTATATATATATATATATATATATATATATATATATATATATATATATATATATGAGTTAAGAGTAAGGAAATGAATCCGACGGTAAATGTATAGATAAAAGGGTATAAAAAACACAATCTTGTTAAAATGAATATATTTTTATATCATTTTCATTGCTAAAATTAAACAATATTTCGATTTATAAAAAATCATCATCAGAGCATAATGATAATTAGGTCATTTTAACAACATTGTGTTTTCATACCCTTTTATATATATATATATATATATATATATATATATATATAAGGGTTTTGTAATTTGCTTGAAGCATTGTGTTTATATTGGTTTGTTGGTTGGTTTTGAAGGCTGTCACAATGTACGTGTAAAGAAAAAAATTATTTATTCTCAATTCTAATATTTCGGGATAAAAATCCCTTCTACGGAAGATTACTAGAACGGAAGTTGTTGCTAGTGGCTGTTCATTTGTTCTGTCTCATGTCTCTCTCTCTTTATATATATATATATATATATAATTTTCTCCCGTTGGAACCTGTCTCATATATATATATATATATATATATATATATATATAATTTTTCTCCCGTTGGAACCAGAACAGCATTTATATATATATATTATATATATATATATATATATATATATATATTATATATATATATTTATCGCATCGTCCGTGTTGATCTATTGGTTCAGATTAAGCCTATTATTTATTCTGTGTTTAATTTTCTCCAGAATCCCTTTACTCACCCTACAGTTTCATAACGACGGTTTAGGTTGATGAGTCAGGTTTCTGGTTCCAAGCTAAACTTGGTTTTGCGGTCCTTTAGTAATACATGAATTATTTAATGGCAAAGACTCTCCTGTAGTAAGGAATGAGATGGGTTATTTCTTTACCAAGGCTATTAGTCTTTTTGTAGGTACAGAACTTTATTAAGGAGAGAAAAGGCGTATACATTGTAAAATATTGAATTTCTAAAAAATAAAAGCTAGGGAACCCTTAGGTTTTAATTTTATTTTATTTTTAAATTTTTTCGGTCAATTTCTTCAGAGAAATTCACTTGACAAATGTTGAAACGGCTTTTAAACATTTGTCAAGTGAATTTCTCTGAAGAAATTGACCGAAAAAAATAAAAATAATAAATAAAATTAAAACATAAGGGTTCCCTAACTTTTATTTTTTAGAAATTCAATATTTTACAATATATACGCTTTTTCGCTCCTTAATATATATATATATATATTTTTTTTTTTTTGAGGATATGTGCTAAATTGAAGTCATACCTAATTTTGAAAATTAATTTGTTAATAATTAATGAATTTAGGCGGGCATATATGTTCAAATGTAAGGCTAAACAAATCGAGAAAATATCAATCCCTGAATGTACATTTCGACCTATTGTCGGTGTAAAGCCATATAAAAATAAACACATTTGTTTATTTATCTAATATATATATATGTATATATATATATATATGAAATTCCTCTATACTCTACTCCCACCGAACTGGAAGGGAGGGGTTAGATACTTATGTATATATATATATACATGCATGTACAAATTCATATTCATATGATTAATCAATGCGTGAAGAAGATACCAAAAGATCTGAAACACGTGTCACAAATGTAAGATGAAAATAAATAATTTTTTAAAAACAATCCATTTTGCGGACCTTTTTTATAAAATATTTAATTTTCTCCCGTTGGACCCATAACAACACTTTATATATTTAAATATATATATATACTCTTGATAAAAACTTAAAATTCCATTTAACTAATACTTTTGCGTGTCACTATATATATATATATATATATATATATATATATATAGTGTGTGTGTTAATGTGACCTTGTTTCTGATTGGGTGAATGCAATTGTGTGGCTTTGTGTGTCTGCGTATGTGTACTTATACCAATATTTTGAATATAGTCGTATAATATGCATATGTAGATATTAAATTGCAATTGTAATATGTATCTGTGCATGTGTGTGTATGTGTGGTGTGTGCCTATGTGAGTATCTGTGTGTGTGTGTAAGTGTTCGTTATGCATCGTTTGCTTATTACTCATGTGTTATCCTTTAAACAAAAGAACAACTGAATGAAATGATCACAAGAAAAAAAAAAGAACACCCCTACCACCCCCAAAAAACGTATCCCCCCCTCCAAAAAAAAAATCTCCAATAATTAAAAGAATTAATGAATTAGTTCATTGGAACAGAAAGGAAACGCCCATGTTCATCTAGATTCTTCCTTTACGTAAAAAAAAAAAAAAAAAAAAAAAAAAAAAAAGATTGCCTGCCAGAAAATATCTCGTAAATTTCCGACTCCCCAGGGCAGAATCAGGCCGAGAAAAAGACGCCTGAATGTCTGAATCAACACTGCTTTCGTTTGCATTTCCACCGAAATCCACAGTCATGGCCGACACGAGCGAGCGGGCACGTCACGTGACGGTCACACGGTGCAAAATCCGGGACTATATTAATATACTAAACCGGGGTGTGGGTCAAAGTTTAGGTAATGGACATGCATGCTGAAAAGGAGGGGGGGGCTCCCTTAATGAAAAATTCTGATATTGTGAAAAGTACCTGGTACCGATTACTTAAGCATAATTCATCTATATATCTAAATAATAAATTAAAATAATTTATAATAAACTATTTCCTTTTAAAAAATGCATATCACAATGTCATTGTTTCTATTAATTTTAACTTTTAACTTAACTAATCAAATCATTTTATAATTTAATAAATATATACAACATTCAACTGTGGCATATGGAAATCTATTAGATTGCAATGGAGTTATCAGAATAATAATTGATTAGAATAATTTTATTTATTTTGTTATTGTCAAAAAGAACTACAATTATAAAAATACTAATAGTACAATGTACTCGTTTTGTTACCTCATTTCAGGAACGATGACGCCTCCTTTAGAGGTACCAGATACTTTTTACAATATCACAATTTAAATAAAAAGTGATCCTCCCTTTTTGACATACATATTCAGTACGTGACTTTCCCCACTCCCGGACTAAACACGTCTGTGGTCTGAAGACGTCAGGGAACACCAAAAAAATGTGAACATATTTTTTGACGTTTAAATATCTACTTGCGAAATGTGCCGTGACGTAATCTGATCATGATTGTTAAGCTAAGTAATAATTTAAAGTTACCAAATTATCATGCGTAAAAAAAACTAACAAAACAAAAACTACGAGAACATTATAGTGACGTCAGCTTTGTCTAAGAGTTTATCAATTTATTACATCGTTAATTACCAGTAAATAATAATAAAGTACAGAAAAATGATTATTATTAAATCTATATATTAATACTAGTGTTCCTTAAAAGTATGACCGTTGTCATCTTGCAAAAGGAATTGAATTGTAAATCGTGTAGTTAATCGGTTTTCGACCGCAAAAAAGCATTAAACAGATAGGAATTGATCATCAGTTGACGGAAGTGTATGGTGAGTCGTGAATAGATGTCAAAAACATCCGTTAGTAGTGCTGAGTGTTTTCAACAAGGATGAGACTCAACACTTCCTCGATGACATAGTGGTGAGCTGTTTTGATATGGGCGTACAAAAACTGCCACAACGCCTACAAAATTGCATGGACCGAAATGGTGTTTATGTAGAAAATAGATACATTACTATTATCTGCGTTATTCGGACTATTGTCCCCATCTTCATTGTTATTTGTACAATGTTTCGGCAGATATGCCCTCCAGCCTTCTTCAGGTATTTCTTGTCGGAATCGGGAACCTTCTTTTCGAACTCGGGAACTTTCGAGAGCCATCACGGAACTTTGAACAACTTTGACGGGGACAATAGTCCGAATAACGTAGATAATACTAATCATCAAACCTCATCTCAAACATTCAGTAAGTAAAATAGATACATTTTCAAACTTTTGAATGATGCAAATATTGATAATAAACAACAAACATTTCTGTGATTTCTAAATAGTTTGGGGCTCTTATCTTTGGGATTACATTGATACAATAAAAGCAATTCACTAAAAACTAGGTTTAAAATAACCATAGATAGGTTAATGTGTTGTTCCCACAATTCATCCTACAATAAAGCAGCTGTGCGACCACTTGTCCCCTATCACACAAATCATCCGAGCGAGTTAGAGGAACGAGACATGCTGGGCAGTGCTGGAGAAGCAAGGACGACGTCATAAGTGACGTTCTCCCATGGAAACCAGCACATGGGCACGCCAATGTAGGCTCTCCAGTAAAGAATTACATTGACGACCTCTGCGCGGATACGGTATGCTGCACAGAGGGCAGTGAATGATAGGGATGGTTAGTGAGAGATTGACATGGGTATCCGTGCTACTAGCGCGACACGATGATGATGATGATAATGAGATTTACATGCTGTTAGAATCAATCAGTCTCTCTATGCCATGGATCACCAAACTTTTTTTACGGGGGGTCGGATAATTGAAAAAATAACGAGCGCGGGCCACATTATTATTGTGTTCAATGCTTGCTTGGCAGAACGAAAGCTCTGAGAAGAAAAAAAAAGTACCGTTGGCGGGCCTGATAAAATTTCATCGCGGTCCGGATCCGAGCCGTAGTTTGGTGATTCCTGTTCTTGGCGCAACAATTAGGCAACCATTGTCAACCTTGCCAAGGCAGAATCAAAGGATAAGGAAACGGCATTCTCGCGTCATCAAATAATGGCTTCGACGCGTGATTTTAATTTTTGAAACAATTACTCTCCGTCAGCCTCAAACCAAACAAAATCCCCGAGTTAATTTTTGCAAATATTTACTTGAACCTCACCCAATGGCTAATTTGAGAAACACCGTTTAGTTTCTCTCAAAACAGAGCAGCTCATTTGACAAACATTAAGGCTTCTTTCATTTTTTTTTTTGGCAAAAGAATTCGTCTATCAAGAGACACGGCAGCTGGAGGCGGAAATAAAGCCAAGTTGAAATGGTTTCATTTGTTCTTGTGAACGAAATGAATGTGTGAAATACTCACGGACAATGACAGTTGGCTGTTTCAGATGTTTTATTCGGGCGTTTACGGGTATCAATGACCAAACGTATTAACGTTTTTGCTTTACGCTCGTATCTAGTCTTCAGTTAAGACCCATATCTTGTGCCTCTTCATTTCATAAGGAAAAATACTTCTATACGCTCATCTACATACTCAGAAACATCTCATAGTATCACACGATATATATATGTATGTGTGTGTATGCGTATATATATATATATATATATATATATATATTATATATATGTGTGTGTATATATATATATATATATATACATTCACACACACTGTATATGTGTGTATATATATATATATATATATATACATATATATTGTACATTTTATATACGCGACGAACCCAACCCGTATATCGACAAAGAAGCATATATGGACTCAACAACAACACACACACATATATATATATATGTGTGTGTGTGTGTATGTATATGTACACACACATATATATATATGTATATATACACACACACATATATATGTATATGTACACACACATATATATATATGTATATATACACACACACATATATATATATATAAATTGTCAGTTTTATGTATGTGTTGGGCCCATTGTATATATCGTCACAGAAGCATACGTGAACTCCATAACAACAACATAACATGTACATGTACATATATATGTGCATATACATATATATATATAATTTATATATACACGCACTCACGAAAACATACACATACACACACACAGACACACACATATATATATATATATATACATATATTGTAAATTTTATATATGTGTATGACCCAAAACATATCGACAAAGAAGCGTACGTGCACTCCGTAACAATAACAACATAACAAAAACATGTACGCACACACACGCACATATATATGTGTTTGTGTGTGTGTGTGTGTGTGTACATGTTTTTGTTATGTTGTTGTTGTTGTGTATATATATAGTCACTGCCACTAGTTTACAGAAAAGGGTCACCATCTTTATCTTACAGAAATATTTCGTGGGAACGCATGTGGCTCCTCAGGCCAACCCCACCTTTGCAAACCTTGCTGTCTATGCGACAAGTAAATTAAGTACCTTTGGCATTGACATTAACCCGGTGTACTCATTTATGACTTATGAGATCTGCTGCAGAACCAAATACTTCATTGAATTGACAGGAATTACCTGTAGGTTGTTGAGGAAGGACCTGTGTTGTTGTTTGGAGATCTTATATGACTAGTAGGCCCGGCAGTGGACATCCAATGGACGTGTGTCACAAATATGTTCAGGCGGAAAGATGTCCGGGCCGAGATCAAGTCAAGTCTCCTCAAAATGGAGTGTTCAATTCTCCGTACTTCCAATGCTTTACAACATTCGTAGATGATGTTTTTCTAAACTGATCAGATATCCATTATCTACCTACGGTTATTATTGTCAGCAATCTTTGTCAGCAAAATGTTTCTTAGGTCACACACGCGCACAATATATATATATATATATATATATATATATATATATATATATATATAGATGTGAGGTATCCAAAACTTGGTAGTTAGGGATGATTCTATAAGTGATATCTAAGACACACTGTAATTATTGTATGATCAGTATTATAAATACAGTGAATCTTTAAATCACTACAGAGAGCTCAATGGACAATAATCTTACATCGTTATTTCATAATAAATTTATTTCGACCAAAATTGGGGCCTTTATAGATCTATTTATAAAGGCCCCAATTTTGGTCGAAATAAATTTATTATGGAATAACGGTGTTGAGTTTTTCCTTCCCTTCATAATATATATATATATATATATTATATATATATATATATACAGTGATGCTGGTAGTTTTTTCATTTAATGCGTCCTGGGACACACATATTTGCTTTGAATGAATTCCTGGGAAAATTTATGGGTCCCAACTAAAGCCGGCTAACTCCTACCTTGTAACCTATCTTGTGTAATTCGTTCTAAGAAACTACTGAAATGTATTTACTGTTAGCTTGAAATGGTGGAGAGAAAAAAAAGAAAAACACTGGGACGCATGGACACGATTTTCCTGCGTCCTCTTATATTTTTGTGTGGCAGGGTCGCAGGACGCGTACTTATCAGCATATATATATATATATCTCATATATATATATATATATATATATAGTATATATACCACATATATATATAAATATATATATATATATATAAAACCCTTCGCCACATACTTTCATATAATTTCTGTGAGTTCCTCATCCTACTTAGTTCCATTGCTACATCTTCCGTGTTAAAAATAACCAGGAATCAAGTCAATTACATCTACACCTGATGAGGGCACTATGGAGTGTTGAAAGTACTATGCACGATAACTTTGGTGGACTAATCGACAGTCTCCACCCCTAACTCGTCAGACACGAAATGTCCCTCGTGTTTAACGCAATATGCATAAATGAAAAAATGCTGCCCAATATATATATATATTAGGTATACTCAAAATTGACCTAAAATCCGTTTTTGACAAAACGAATTTAACCCCCCTACAGAAAATAATTTACCAAAAATCAGGGAATTATCAAAGTTTAATGAAATTTTTAGTGTTGATTATCAATGAATGAACGTTATAATGCGTTATTTATTTTTATTTCAAAACTTTCTCATTTTTTTTCAGGTCACTTAATTTCGACCCACCTTATTTTGGGAGCGTAAAATCTCGGTGAGTTGGTCAGCGTTTGATACTAATTACAGTAGAAATAAAAAGATAAAAAACCGAAGTTGTGAATAGAAAAAATAACATCTTAAGGGGAATATTCTATGAGAAAATAAGTACCGAAAATCGGAAAATAAAATGTAAAAAAAAAAAAGAAAAAGATAAATAAACTTTTTGAGATTTCTTTTTACTCATTTCGATAATTATTTAATTGGCTATTATCTTATAAAAAAAAAAATTATACATCGATATTTTTACTGCTTAATAAGGGGAGGGGGCTAAATTTTCAGTAGATTTTTCTTCAAAACTTATACTTTGTTTGACTAAAATAAGGTTTGCATTAGATAGATATTTATTTCTAGAATCTAAAAATATAACATTTTAAACTTATCATCAGAATATTCATATTTTAAATGAATTTTATATATTACTTTTTCGTTGCAAAAATACTTAATTAAAGTTTTGAAATAAAATAACTGATGCATTATAAAACTCATTAATTGATAAATATATACTGAAAATTTAATTAAAATCGGATAATTTCCTGATTTTTGGTAATCTTTAAAAAAAATCGCTAATGTTACATTAATTTTGTAAACACGCCATTTATAAAGAGCGTTTATGGCCGAACGCGATTGAAATTGACCAAAAAATAGTTTTAAATGTATTAAAAATGAATTAAATGTGTAATATTATTTTCATTTTTTTTTATTGATGGTCATTATGTTACTACTTATCTATTTAGACAAAGGTTTGACCTTAAATAATAGATTTAATTAATTTTAATTCGTTTTTAAAAAAACAGTAGCAGCCGATTTTTGGGTATATCTAATATATATATATATATATATATATTATAATACTGTGGTAAATCCATAGGCCCTGCTAGTAGAAATAATTACATGAAATAGTATAAATAGGAGTATTATGTATTTATCAAGGTATATGCATTTTTTTCAGGGGATTTAATGAAAAAATTAAATTTTAAAACAATAACCAAAAGTCAAGGAATTGTTGAAACTTAATAAAATTTTCAGCACTTTATTCATTAAGAATTTGATTCTATAATGAATAGCTTATTTTATTAAAAAAAAATCACTTTTAGCAATTGATGTTGTGGAGGGGGTGGGGCTCAACCCTTGGTCATTTGAATAAAAAAAAATCCTAGTTCATAATTATTATATTTCCAGAATGCTCAGACCCAAAAGACCACATTAAAAAACAAAGATAAAAAATAAGAAATTTCAAAAACCGAAAATAGTTATTTAAAAATTCAAAATTGAAAAGAGTATTTTCTTAAAACACGCACACACACACACACACACACACAATTTTGGCGCATTTTCTCTTTTTCGTAGTTTTAAAAACAATAACTTTTTTAATTAATGCAAAAAAATGTCATTTCTCTGATTCAGTGAACTATTTTTAATCACTTAAAAATCTAATAGTGTATTTTGTTTCATTTTATAAAAAAAAAAATTGAAAAAAGGTTTTTATCAATTAAGATTGTAGGTGCGTTTTCAACCTTTTAGTCATTTAAATAATATATATATATATATATATATATATATATGAGGAGGGAAGGAGTTGAATAAATCCGACAAAAGGTGGTTGAGAATAGAGGAAAGTGTGTATATAACAACACAGTTAAATTCAGTTGATATTTCGTTATTGAATGAAGCTTTCCAATAAGGAGGCGAAATATCAACTGAATTTTATTGTCTGTGTACATAATGATAATAATTTTAAAAAACATGTGAAAATGTATTATTGAGAAATATGAGAACGGTCTACATCATCGCTGTCATCAACATCTCTCTCTCTCTCTCTCTCTCTCTCTCTCTCTCTGGCGTACTTCAAAGAGAACATCTGGTAGGATAAAAAAAAGAATGAACCAGAGGGATAATGACGCGCTACACAGAATTGTCATTTTATTCTTGTTTTACTACCATCACTGCCATTTTTCATTATTACTATTAGTCAGTAGTTATGAAGGGCTTACATTAGAGATCAAGCGACAACAAGTCCCTTTATTAATGCAGCGTTTTACTCTTTTAGTAATGCTGTCATCTGAACAATATCGAATGTTCCATTCTCGTAGGAAATCACTTTATTTGCACAGTTACCGATGAACCATATTCCCAATCAATCATCATTATCATCATGCAGTTGGACCAACAGCACGAATCTACAAGACTCTTTCTCACCACTCATCCCTATCGGCGATCGCTTTTGGAACGTCCTCTGCTTATACAGCATCCAGCATCCGCGTAGTGCTGATCAATATAGGTTTATGCTGACCAACCCACACTAGTGTGTATGTGCAAGTATCTATAGGAAAGCATCACATTAGTTCGTCCTTACTTCTCCAGCAGTGTCCAGCATGGCTTACATTGATGGTTTGCATAATAGGAGGTAAGTGGTCTTACTGCTGGTCTTTGCTGCTTCCAGGATTTGTTCAAGCAGTATTCTTGTACACTTCCCATTTACCCTATTCTCTAAGCGTTTAGTTAGAGTCCATGTGGTGCAGCCATACAGTAACACTGACACTGCTAAAGCTTTGAAGAATTATCGCTTTTACTTATCAGAGAGTGTTGGACTTATTATGGTATAAGCTATACACAAAATCTTCAGCTCTATTTATAAAACTTTGCCAACAACAAATAAAAATTGGCCAATGAGAGATGACGATAGAAAGCCTTTAAGATTGTTTACGGTTGTCCTCAAATCAACTGCTAAGTTTTACTTTCTGTGATGAACCACCAGAACAACTGAATCCCAACTCAATACAAACTAGGATTTACCGAGTGGATTCTGAGAACAAGTGAAACCCAATTCAATATAGAATATTCAAATAGAATATGTTGGAATTTTGTCTATAAGGCGTGCATCAATGGGTCACTTCTATTTATAGACTCGGCTATAAGCACGTGACCTGGGAAAGATTCCTGTTGTCCAATCACTGGCAGTGCTGCTGCTGCTGTTGGTGTATTTATACTGCCCGATACTAATCTTAGCTCACAGCTATTTGGATCATCTAGGACGCCGGACCTAAAGGACACTATCCCACAAGGACTTATTGATTTACTTACATGTTTACTTTAAGTTCTTTTACAAATGGCCAAGGATGGCGGTCAGTTACTCAACAGACTTGGACTTACATATTTACTAAACCTACATTACCAAAATGTAAATGTAGATGGTGTTCGATGTGTAATGGTTATCGTCGTAGGAAATGGACACGGTGACCCGATTTCAAATCCTAGACGAGGCTGTTTGCATTTTCAAATAGCGCTATAACCTGTGGGAGTGGTATGCAACCATCTATTCTCCCACCAGCTATAGGTAAATAGTAGGGCAGACTGGGCATTTAAACGTTGGTATGACATCCATTCTAGGAGAAGGAAAAGTCTGAATTTAAATCGTATGAATCATCTTGTGACACATCCTGCACGTGTACAAAAAAAATGTAAATATAAATGTAAAAAGTAAAGTCGTCGGGGCGGCCTAAAGTTAGTATCAACCAATCAACGGGGAGTATATCCCCTTTTCTATAGCGCTAGACCAAGAAGATTATTTTTGCATCTCAGGCGGAGCGCCACACCTACCATCAGCCCCTTACTTTACCACACAGATCCCTGTGCTCCGCACACGATGAGTTGGCGAGGGTCGGTATCGAACTAGGAATCCCTAACCTTTAGGAATAAATTAATTTAGGCGGGTTGAAATTCCGTTAAAATCAATCAATCAATAAATCTTCTTCTTGGATAATGCCCTGTGTTAACTAAATGTCGTAGACCTCATTTTGCTCCCCAAACACAGACCTGTGCCAGACTAAACGTACTAAATATCTAATGGGCGGCAAACTAGTCGTCCGAATCATGAGCTGCAATTAGTCAGCTTGAACATCACTGGGTGCTCAAATACTGTTGACTTGTGCCTGACTATAATGAATATAGTAAACATTCATAAAACATCTGTGTCGGTCGGATATACCCGAGTTGGAGTAAAAATAATCTGACATTGAAGAAAAGTACACGGTCTAAACACACACGCACACACACACATAGCCATTGAATAATGCCAATATAAGACAACACATGTAGATATGCATACACTCTATGCACATCAACGCACATGTTCCAATGTTCAAACCAATGACCCCTAAAAGACCTTCTTGATTGAAATCAATACGGATTCGATTAAACAAAATAAAAAAAAAGAAAAGGAAAAAAAGAATCGATATAGTTTCGATCAAAAAAGGAAAGAAAAAAATTTATATTTTTGACCGATAGTCATCAACAAACACCATATGTCGACGTATCACGTCCCTTCAGTGTGGCTATACATTTGCAGGCTACCCCCAGCCGTTATGTAAACCCTATCGATTCGTCATCAACCAAGTTACTTAACCACTCGACCATCGTCACCTAAAAAGTGGGAGGGGGATTTTAACGGATAAAGACACACATCTGTATATATATATATATATATATATATATATAAAGGCCACCAAAGAGTTCTCCATCCAATTTATAGAAGAGCGCTTATATATATATGTGTGTGTGTGTGTAGATAAAAAGTAAAAAACACGAAACATTCCAAATAATGAGTTTATGGTGAAGTCGACGTTATAACGTTTCGGTTTATGTAGCATTCATCAAGACATGTGCTGAAATGTAGTATGAGATGGTGGTGACATGCGGAATATGAAAAATGCTGATTGTAGGGGGAATAACGAATATCAGACTGGCGTAGATTCCGGGACATTTTTCCTACATACTGTCGGGTTTAATACCCTATACTCTATTTTACTCCCATATATGGGAACTGGTGGTAGGTGGAACTCCACCTCAGCAAAAACACCCCTCTCCTGAGCTATTACTAGTAAAAAGGGGATATATTCACTTGCTGTTCGGCTAATACCGACAATAAGCAACTCCGTCGACTTTACTAATATATATATATATATATATATATATATATATATATAGCACCCACGTTATCTAAGAAAGGAGTGCTCGATATAATAGAGCATTTATATCTAAGTTAACCTGGCGTGGACATGGAGACGACTCCATGACTTATATATTTATATATAACGCCACCTTAACTTTAACTTATTATATATATATATATATATATATATATATATAATAGCAAAGCATAAACGTTTAAACCGTTACAGCGTTCTTAAAAATCTAAAGACGCTGCGTTTGTCAACAATTTTAAATAGATTTTTTCTTTATCACATTTGAAGATCGCCAAAAGCCTAACACACAAAAACAGGGACTCGCAAACTTCTTATTTTAAGTAATGATTTATTTTTCCTCAAACTAACGAAAGCCCTGATGAAAGTCTATCGAAACAGACCGAAACACTGCAGCGTAGGCGAAATAAACATTATTCGTTTATAAACTTGTGTTTTTCAATTTTTTACAATATTACATTCTGTCGGATTCACTTCCACTTCTTTTTCACATATATATATATATATGTGTGTGTGTGTGTGTATTTGCCTGCTTTAAGTCGCTCACAGCAGCTCGCCCACAATTGTGACCTACTGGTTGCGGATCTCACACGTGTCACCTGATTACACTGAGACATCATGTGAACACTCTGCTATCTTTTTTTCTGGGGTGAATAGATAGTGAACTTTGAAATATCTCTTCATATAGGTAAAAACATACAAAGTTAATGTTCACTGGGAAACGCATAAATCCAACTATTCTCTCTCTCTCAACCTCTAGATAAATAGTAAGTCTGCCTGGTAGATTAGCTATGGTTAGATAACTAGTTTAGGAAAAGGAAAACTCTGAATCAGTGATGCCGATAGCTTTTTGATTTAGTGTGGACGCACATATTTGATTTGAATGAGTCTCCCGGGAAATTTGACGAGTGCCAACTAAAGTTTCTTAATAAATTGTTGTGTTTTATTTATGATCTGGAGAAACAACTAAAGTCGTCTAACTCCTACCTAGTAACCTATCCTGTGTAATTCATTTCTAAGAAACTATTGAAATGTATTTAAAGTTAGCTTGGAATGTTGAGGGAAGAAAATAGAAAAACACTGGGTGCATGGATATGATTTTACTGCGTCCTTTTAAGTTTTTATGCGTCAAGGACGAAGGACGTATCTATCAGCATTTCTGCTGAATTCATATAAGCTCTACTCCATTTAAAAATTGACCTTGTGCCACATCCTGTCCGCAGTCGAGGTGTTGTTTAATTTCTACAAAGATCATTCAACAGATAAGGGATTGGGTTTTTGTTGGGAAAAACACGAAATAATTTTTTTTCAGAATTTTTTTCCATAAGTAACTTTTTTTCCATAGTTTCACCAAAAAAGGATCATCAGGATTAATCGTAATGAATTCATCAAAAAATTGATTAGTCAATTAATAGTTTTGACTAATTCATTACGTTTAACCCTGATGATCATTCTTGATGAAACTTAACTAGGTTATCTATCTATACATTTCTACTATATATATATATATATATATATATATATATATATATATATATATATATATAGAGAGAGAGAGAGAGAGAGAGAGAGAGTGAGGTTAACTTCCTGTCAGAATAATCACGGTCATATGCTTTTTGGAAATGGTTTATAGCAAAGATATTTTCTCGCAAAAATCTCGCTGGTAAATTAAACAGTGCTTTAAGCGAGAATAGAGGTTACATTCATTAGATCTGTACTGACACTTGCTGCCGTCTGGAGGACTCGACATGTAAGATTACTGATAGAAACAGATGGCGAGAGAAAGAGAGAAAGGGGGAGAGAGGGGATTAAGAGAGATAGAGAGAGAGAGAGAGGAGAGGGATTAAAATATTCATTCAATTTTAATAAAAATTTGTAAAATTATGTAAAAATGGGTATATTTTTTCAAAAAAAAAATTGTCATCTGTTGTAAAACAAAACAAACATCGCAGTGGAGTGAAGTGAATATGCTGCTTTTTTAAGTAAGTAATAAAGTTTTTGAAAATATTTAATGGTTTATTTTACTTATCTATTTTTTCCTGCTACGCTCAGGCAATATCTTTCAAAAATTAATTTCTACATCGCCTGGCGGCTCATTTCTTTTTCTTCCCTTTTTTGCTAGTATATATTAATTAATATTAACAGCATTAATACAGACAGCAGGTCTTGATAATGCTGCTGCCGATGAGACGATATTGAGACAAATGACGACTGAGGGCGCCCTTTTAGTGAATATGTATAAATTAAAATTTCCTGTAAATATTACTACACAGCATGTTACAGAAATATGCATATATATTAGCCTTAAATATATAGAGCTAGCGATTACTCTTCGTTGAGCACAATTAATCATTTCTCTATGTAGAGAATTATGTAAATAACAGATATCTTTTAACAGCTGCCAACAGAATATACCGCAGTCAGTTTCATCTCGCTAAGTTGAAACTATTTCGATTACCAATTTTAGTCTGATTTCTGATTTCCGTTTCCGGTCTAACTGTACTTCCGGTTAATAGCAGAATCCATTCTGGAGACTGAGGGATTTCAGGTTCTTCAGTGCAAGTTTACCGATTTCCAGAACAAAATTATATAATTTTGAATTGTTTCCCTTTAGCTTTCCAATGTTTATATATATATATATATATATATATATATTGGGGAGATTATGTGCTTAATCAAAGTCATACATAATTTGTTAATTAATTATAATTAAATGAATTAGGCGTGCATATCGGTTTAAATGTAAAGCGTAAACAAATCGAGAAAAAGTCGATCTCTGTATGTACATTTCAGCCTAATTAGGTATGACTTTAATTATGCACATAATCTCCCCCCACCCAAATTGTCGGCTATCGCCATTTCAAACACATTGTTTGTCCACTTCATATATATATATTATATATATATATATATATATATATATATATATATATATATATATATATAAGTGAGAAAAATGGAAGTGAATCCGACAATTATGTTGAGATATAAATCGAAAGAAAATGTTGTATGGATAAAAATACATTTATTGAAATGCCGACACATGTTTCGACCATAAGTTTATACTTGTATACATAGTATCCTATTTAGTATTATTTTAAATATAATATAAGTATATTATTATCTTATTCTATTTTATATCTACCTCACCTCATACTGTCGGATTTTACTCCAATCCTATCTTCATATCTAAATATCTAAAAGAACTAAAGTAAAATATTCTTCTCTTCATTTTCATTCATTATATTTTTCATTTTCTTCTTTATATTCTTTATATTTCCTTATATTCTTCTTCGTTTTCTCTTCTTCCTCTACTTATTTTTCTGTATTCTTTTTTTTCCCCTCTAGATTATTATTATTTTTTCTTTTCTTGAGATGATCACGAAAGTTTATTGAATTGAAAATTGGACTGGAAGTTGCTTTATTCTCTAAATTAGAGTATTTCTTGTGCACTGACAATTATCCCGGCATGATGTTCTATATTTGCTGTTATGAGATTAAAAAAACCTTTTTAAACCAGGGGAACGGCAGGTAGCTCTGCTAGTTTGTGTCAATCGTCCCCTCCTTAAATTTCCATTAATATGTTCCTTTAATAGACTATCTATCTATTGCAATCGTACAAGTATTGCCCAGCTATCCTAATTGTCAGTATGTACACACATACACATATATATATATATATATATATATATGTGTCAAAAAGTATCGAGATTTTTTGTACTTTTTACACACTTTGAAAAAATTAACGTTCAATTAATTGGTTATTTATATCTTGTGAATACAGCTTCAAAAGTGGTACTTTTATGACACACCTTGTATTCTAAAAAAAAATTACGTTCCATTCATTGTTCATTTCGATCTTAGTAAATACAGCTTCAAACCCCATACTTTTATGACACACCTTGTATTCTAAAAAAAAAAAAAAATAACGTTCCATTTATTGTTCATTTCTATCTTGGTAAATACAGCTTCAATCTCGATACTTTTATGACACCTTGTATATTGATATATTAATATGGATAATATTTGTTTCGTTTTCGCTCTACCATACGAGTAAAAGACTGAACATGTTTTTATCAGCACTTTCTTGGAATTAGCTGGCTTAATTCATTTGATCAGAAATATGCAACACGCGTTTAAAGAATTTTAATTCATCAATTTCATTAGAACACTTATGGATGCTCTTAACACTTTTATAAACGGAAATGAATAAGTTCAAGCAGATTAGAAGGAACTTGCAGGCTGGAGCCGTATCAGTGCTACTATATGACTGCACCATTTGTACTTGAACGAAACGTTTGGAAATGGGACGCGAAGATACTGCGTGCTGTCTTGAACAAATCGTGGAAGCAGCAACCAACAGCAGTTGTACGGTCACTTACCTCCAATCACACAAATCATCCAAGTAAGACGAATATTATTCGCTTGACACTGCTGGAGAATTAAGAACGAACTCGTAAGTGACGTTCTCGTGGGGCCACTTACACATGGACACACCAGGTTGGGCTGACCAGCAAACACATTGATCAGCTGTGTACGGAGAGAGAGAGAGAGAGAGAGAGAGAGAGAGAGAGAGAGAGAGAGAGAGAGAGAGAGAGAGAGAGAGAGAGAGAGAGAGAGAGAGAGTCATGGGAATCCACAGCGTGACAGGATGATGATGATGATGATGAAAAATAGAACTGCTTATATCAATACAGACAGTAAAATAGATTGTAAAAGTCAAATTGTATGACAGGTAAAAAGAAAAAGAAGTCGATCGGTTGGCAGGTAAGACAGTTCGTAGGTAAATAGATAGATGTTGTCAGACTGACATAAAAACAAAGTCTGCACGGAAAGTTCCCAGCCATTTTAAACATCTCGAGGACCGGTTGTACGGCCTTGATATAGTTTTGGCAATCGATGAAGAGGTGGTCTGACAAGGCATGCGTGAACTAACATCGATGGAATTATGGTTATATTATGGTATCCACCAGTCTCTTGAAACAATGGATTGGTGCCCATATTTCGGCACTGGTCTCAACAAGTTTGAATAGGAATCTAACAGTTGCCTAGGCAGCAAGCCTCCCTTTCTAGCTCCGCAGATGTTGCTCAAGATTAGATCATGATATTTACATAATTTGTCATTAGTATTATAGGTTTAACTCAAAATCGACCTTAGTAACTAACTCGTTATTTCTTTCTCATAAACTGGCGTCTCATGCTCTTTGTATCTATCTATCTCTCTCTCTCTCTCTATATATATATATATATATATAGTTCGGGAGCATTTCTTCTTTAAGGCATATTTTGTTGAATAATAAATAATAAGGCATATTTTGTTGAATAATAATATTAACAACAATAATAATACTACTAATAATAATAACAACAATAATTAGAATAAAATAAAATAAACACAACCCCTATATAAATAGAATACAAGCGTAATGGAACAACCCATTGTTGTATTGTTCATGCACTGCCCTGAAGATGGCCCACGATAGGGCGGAAAGTACTCAGGAAATAAGTTATTGCAAATATATCAGCCAATTTTTGTCAGATATAATCACATCAATCCGGCAACTTGAAAGGACCTGGAACAAGGTTTGCAGACAGAAAATAGGCTGCGCAGTTCAACAATATATATATATATATATATATATATATATATATATATATATATATATATACCACCTTTCCTTACCAGTGAATCTGAGAGACCGAGAAAAAAACAATAATGAGAATTATTTCTGTGGGTGAGGTAGGCGGTCAAGAGTGAAACTTATAATGGTCAACAGAGAAAAAAACATTGTAAGGTTTGAGTATGTTAGTGCTCGATACTCTAAGTAGAGCCAATAAATAATAAAGTCAGATAATATCTACATAGGTTTATCCTAATGGATCATTGGGATAATTCTGACGCTGGATTATCCTGATGATCCATTAGAAGAAACGTAGGTTGATATTCTCTGACTCATTAAGCTTACTCTATTATATACTAGCAGCGGCTACCCGGTATCGCCTGGGTAGAGGGGGATTTTTAAAGGGTAGTCCTGCAGATCCATTATTACTGAATCGTGAGTGGAATCCTCGTGGGATGCCCCATTTAAATCCCTAAAAAAAAAAAAAAAAAAAAAAAAAGACCTTCCATTGATCCAGCTACTATTATAATTATATAATATTATAAATATTAATATCTACTATCTAAAATATTAAATGAAAAAGTCCCTGCTGTTATCATTTTATTTTTATTTTTTAATTATCTTCACGAATATAAATCAAATCTCTATTATTTTTGCTCAAAAACCAAGTCTAGTGATATTTCATGTGTATATATATATATATATACTTTAAGGTTGTTTTATTTTCGAAGTTTCCTCCAGACATACATATACACACAACCTCCCTTTATATATATATATTTATTTATTTATGATTAATAATACAATTTAAAAGTCGGTCCTACCATTGGTTTCTGAATAACACTTTTTCGGTGTTATTCGTCGTCAGAGGCGTTGACTTTTAATAACGACGAATAACATCGAAAAAGTGTTATTCAGAAACCAATGGTAGGACCGACTTTTAAATTGTATTATTAATCATAAATAAATAAATAAATAAAGCTCTTACATAAGTAATTGAGCCCTCTATAATCAATTCTCCAACAATAATAATAATTTAACCTATATATATATATATATATATATATATATATGTGTGTGTGTGTGTGTGCGTCTATTAGCCTACTAATCGCAACGCTAATGTCTTCTCTTCGAAGAACAAAAAAGAGCAACCATAAAAACCTGTTTTAATAATTTCAACAAATTTGTGAAAGAAAGACATAAAAAGAAGCGATGGCCGATCGCGCCATGTGGCGCGTCGCATCGTGGACATTCACATTTTTCTGAAACAGTGTCAACATCGTCTGCTCCTCCGTATTTTGTAATTAAACAGCAATAAAAAAAAATCAAATTAAATAAAAAGAAATCGTCTGTTCGTATTTTAGAGTTTCTCTCCCCACCCCACCTCACCCCTCGTCTAACAGTCTTTAGGTATTTTCTTTCTTTCCTTTTTCCACCCCCACTACCTTTGATTTGTTCTTTCTTTTCCTTTTTTCTTAATAGTCTGTTATATTGTCATGATCGTCGTGGTCGTCGTCATGATGGCCATGGTTATTAGCGCCTTTTCTTACTGTTATAAATACTGTTGCTCTGCTGGTCATATATCATCGCTGTGTCCGTTGTTGCTGCTGCCTGCAAAGTGCGCGCGCGTGTGTGTGTGCGTGTGTTGTGGGGATGGTGGTGTGGCGGTTGTCGGCGGCGGCGGCGGCGTTATTGGCATTGTAATGTTGTTCGTCTGTGAGTATACAACTTGTTGTTCAAATATCAAGAGACAAGATAGAAGATTAATGACCAATGGTGTCGTTCTGCTTTTTGACGAAGAAAACAAACGCTACCTGAAGCATTAAAAGCAAATTTAAACAGGGGTGTGGGTGGGGGAGTCAAACGAAGAAGAAGAAGAAGATTGCTAGGGATGCGAAAGAAGAAAAAGAATAAAAACAACAACAACAATGATCAGTCTTAACGTACAGAAACAAGAAGAGATAAGAGTGTGGAGAAATGAAAGAAAATAATGAGAATGATAGAACGTGATAGAGAAGAAGAATGAAAACGAAGAAGAATGAAAACGAAGAAGAAGAATGAAGAAGAGAAGAAGAAGCGAAGAAGAAGAAGAAGAAGTGAAAACGAAGAAGAAGAAGAAGAATGAAAACGAAGAAGAAGAAGATGAAAACGAAGAAGAAGAATGAAAACGAAAAGAAGAAGAAGAAGAAGAAGAATGAAAACGAAGAAGAAGAAGAAGAAGAAGAAGAAGAAGAAGAAAGGAAACGAAGAAGAAGAAGAGGAAGAATTGGATATGATGAACAACCATCATATCTATTTCTGTCTATGTTTGTAAATGTGATTTTAAAAAATTTTACTTCATATAGAGGATTGTCGGTTAATTCCTATAAGTCTAACATAAACAAAGGGTAACTACTCTTGACTGATAAATTATTTATTTGGGTTAGCTCAGTCGGTAGAGCGTTCGGCTAGTAACCACATGGTTTCTAGTTCGATTCCGGTCCTCGCCAATTCAGCGTATGAGTAGCACAGGGATCTGTGCGGTAAAGTAAGGAGCTGATGGTAGGTGTGGCGCTCCACCTCAGATGCCAAAAAAATCTCCTTGGTCTAGCACTAGTGAAAAGGGGATAGACTCCTCGCTGATTGGCTGATACTGACTTTAGGCCGCTCCGACGACTACTTACTTATTTTCCCATTAAACTAACCCTAAAGCCTGACACTAACCTCGTCTTCTTTTTTCCTAGTTTCTCAATAAATAAATAAATAATTTATCAGACAAGAGTGGTTCCCCTTTGTTTATGTTAGGATTCTATGACATAACCGGATTGTGTATTCACTCCAAAAAGACGTTTTAGAATTTATTTTCTTTCTTTTCGCTGATTTTTGTACTACTTGTTCCGTTGTCGTCTATTCCCGGATGTCATTAGAATTTTAATGAAGTATTTAGTTTAGAATCAGTTACGCTTCTTAATTTTCGATCAGCAAAGGCAATCCCCCCCCCCCAATTTACAGTCGATGGTAATTAACTGTCCTTTCCACTTTGCTGTGCATTGCTTCAGTTTGTTTTACAGCCGAGAAGGCCGTTCAGACATGAAGCCGATAGAAATTACGCATTAAAAATCGCCCAGCTCCTCACTTTTTCAGTTTCGATATTGCTCATCTTTACACACACACATACACACAAATATGCTCCTCTCACACACATATTTATTTGGGATAGGGTCGTGTGGACATGGAGTCAACATCTGGTTACTGACAGTTTCTCGCCTATGCGATCTTGTCTAGATATCACATCTTTAGACCAAGATCGCATAGTCAAGAAACTGTCAGTAACCAGGTATTGATGCTAACTCAAGTATAAACGTTCTATAAATGATAGCGAAATGGAAGCGTGTGGTGTAATGGTTAAAGTCATGGGAAATGGACTCAACTTCAAATGCTGGATGTGGTAATTACATTTCACTTAGCGCTAATACCCTTGGGAAAGGTATGAATCCTACTCTCACTCCAGCTATGGGTAAATACTAGGACAGACTGGGCTCTTTAACCTTGGTTAGGCAACCGATCTAAGAGAAGGAAAACTGAATTCAAACCTGTTGAACTCCACTTAAGAAATTGACTGTGTCACATCCTGCTCGTGCAGGGGGGGGTAAATATATATAAATGATAGTGAGCATTACCTGCTTGGAAATATAGCACTCATATATATATATATATATATATATATATATATATATATATATATGTGTGTGTGTGTGTGTGTGTGTGTGTGTGTGTGTGTAAAAAATAGAACGTTTCCGTTATGGAACTGGATACAAGTACCTATCAAATGTTATTAAAACACACACATTCATATATATATATATATATATATATGTATGTGTGTGTGTGTGTGTGTGTGTGTAGAAAATAGAAAAACTAGGCATTCCAAATAGATGAATTTATTCTTGATGGAGAAGTCGACGTTATATATACGTTTCGGTTTTTTATAATCCTTCAGCAGGATTTTAAGACGGAAAGAATGTCATCTAAACAAAGGCGGCTGTTTTTTTTTAATAAAGGGAGTTAGGTAGTCATATCCGTAGAAAGTCCTATAACTGAAACGATATAACGTCGACTTCGCCCTCAACAATGAATTAAACTTTTTGGAATAATTTGTAATTCTATTTCCTACACATTGATTTATTTCGATTTTTACTTATATATATATATATATATATATATATATAGTAATCAAATCGCGCTGACAGCACGCATTTCCTTGAGTCTCTCCTTCTCCCCCTCTCTCTCAGGTCTTCCGCACAATAGCCGGAATCCGCATAGAGCTGTTTCATGGTTTTTGCTGGTCGGCCTAAACCCACGCGCAAGGAGAATCAGCAAAGAGACGGGCGAAAACCATGTCTGTCCAACAGATTTTACTGGTTATTTCTGAGTAACTCTAATTCTGACTTTCTCAGGCTCATCCAATCACATGACTCTATAAACCAATAAAGGTCCCATACCAGATAACCCAGGGTTCAAGACCTGCTAATTTAAACTCTTGGTGATTAACCGTTAAATTTAAATCTAACTTTAATTCCTGACAAAAAAATGATTATACCATCAATTGTATGTTTTATTATAATGGAAATTGTTTGTTAGTCTGTAACCGCAATTAAATCACTACTTAAGTCACAAATCCCTTTAGTTGTTTATATAATATTCTCCATGATTTTATTTTTATTTATACCTCAATTATTAATAAAATTGTTTTATAAATACTGATAACACGCAATTGCATTTTTATATACAACAAAATAGCGGTTTACAGTGTGAATTGGAAGGCTAATTTGTATATTGATTTTCAAAATTTGAATTTAATAAATATGTGCTTCAGATTATTGATTTCTAATTGTTTTGTTTTATTACAATAAATATGAGACATAAATAAAAATGTCAGAGATAAATCTTAAAAGAAATCCATGAACAAGAAGAAATAATTGTAATTTTATTCTTTACTTCCTATTTTAACTAAATAGATAAATTAGAAAAGTTTAGCAATGAAAGATAGGATTGATGGAAAATGATGGAAGAGTTAGTTTCAAAGTTATTCTATTTTTCAATTATACCCGCCGCTCTGGTTTTTTTTTTATCAACATTCTTATTTAGTTTTATTAGCCTTTCTAATTTAAGATGATATTTTCTTTCATTAAAACTGAAATACTTGCACACGGATGTTGTATATATTTACTAGTATACACAATTGCAAAGTACTGGTGGAATTAAAAAGAAACATGAAAGAGTCTATATCCACCAAAGAAGATCTGTTTACTGCTATTCGAAAGAATTGGTTGGTTGGTTGGTTGGTTGGTTGGTTAGTTAGTTAGATTTTACGGCATGCCAACCCATTTTGGGTTATTCATAGGAGTGAATAACGTTATTCTTGAATTCTAATGAAAGAATTGTCGAGCCGCATCAAAGAAACCAGACACCAAACAACTTTTAGTCTTTTCAATAAAATAAGACGTGTTGAGTGCTTTTGCCTTTAATCTGTATTTTCATTGTTTTTTAATTGCCGAAAACATCCTAAAGCTTTAAATCTGCGGTAGACAGTGATATGCACTTCCTTCTTTTTATTGTACGATAAAACGAACATTTTACAAATAAACAAACAAACAAATAAATAAAAATAAACCCAGAAAGAGCCCTGTCGGCTGGGGTTTTAGAACCCAACGACTGCACCTCTGCAATAGGGCTACCTATTAGTCGTGGGTGGCGACCGGCGATGCTTAAGGACGGAATTTTGGTGGCTGAGCAGTCCATGACATGCAACACCACTTTGGCCCTTTTTGGCCCGACGGTCGGTCGGAGAGGCCCTTTCCGATCAATCATCTGGTCACGTCGAGCCCTAGGACCTATATGATTGTCCCAACCCTTATGGCAAGCCATAACCCTTTTTATTATATATGAGCTAGAAGGCGGTTGCTGGGAGACTTAATGTCCTGAGTATGACGTTAAACTATCTGATGGTGAGGTTCCAGTTCTAGAGGTCTGGGGAATGTGGAACACACCTTCATCACCATCGCAACCAGGTCCACTCTGACCCGGAGCAGTAGTACCTGTTAGGGTCCCATCTATGGGTTAAATAGAAAAATGTGTTTAGAAAAATGGAATTTGAAACAAAAGTGAATACGCATCAAGAATGAGTAAAACAAAAATGTCTTCGAGATTAAATGACCAAATGGTTGACATGCCGTAAGATCGATGAAGAAAGTCAGAAAGATTTTAGATTGTAGAATAAATCGAGCCATTAAAGTAAGGAACTCATAGATAGATAGATACAAGACTGTGAGTGACCCAAAAATAAAGAGTTAAATCTATGTATTAATACTCTTGTTCTTTAATTGTACGACTGTTACCATCTTGCAACACCCTCTGTTTTAAATGATACCGTCCAAATCGTCCAAGATGAAATGCAAAAATATAAATTATTATTATTTCTTATGAGTATCGTCACCTTAGCTAAATAATGAACCATTCTGTTTTTATTATAAAGAAAGAAAGGGAAGGAAAAGGTCATGTTCCACAGAAAAATTATAATAAATAAATAAAGAGAGTATTGGAAAGATGAAGAGTGAGGGTGGGCGCGCGGAGCGATAATGCTAATTTGTTTCAATAGAACATTATAACAAGATGAAAAGACGTAGAGAAAAAGAGAGAGAGAGAGAGAGAGAGAGAGAGAGAGAGAGAGAGAGAGAGAGAGAGAGAGAGAGAGAGAGAGAGAGAGAGAGAGAGAGAGAGAGAGAGAGAGTTAAATCAAGATTATTATAGTTTTTACATATTCACATATTGTATCAGCTCTTAAGTAAACATATCATACGTTGTAATAATTAAAATATCATACTGTGATATATAGACTGGTTATGTTAGTTAAAGATTAATGCTCGTTTATTCGAGGAACAACGAATCTGACCTTCTCAAACTCTTTAAAACCTTTTAAGTCATGTCCGTGTTTATTACATTGTCTCCTTCCATAAAAATAACAATCTATCCAACAATTGTAACGTGACCTGATTTTAATCAATACATTATCTCTAGTCGTGTGAACTCATTCACCAAGATTTGCTTCGTTTATTCATTCATTAAATCTTTCATCTTATCTTAATGGAGATTCGGTGTTTGTCTGTAACCGAAACTACGTTACTGCTTACGTCATAATACCTTCACAAACTGCTTAAGTTTATCAATAAGTATTCAATTAATAGGCAAAATCATTAATACATAGAATAAATCTTATTTATAAACGATGTCTCTATGAAAATCTGAGTTAGATTTGTCTCAAAACCGCCCATGTTATTAGTGTGTTTAGAATCATGCACTGTGTCTTATATATCACTAAGAAATAAAGGTTTACATGATATATGGTGCACTTAATTTGCACACTGTTCTTAATAAAACTTATATATTTCGCTTGACCAACTCACATTGAAGTGTAAAAAAGACCACTCCTCATCAAAATTTTCACCAGTCTATTATTATGGCAAGACACGGCCGACTATCCAATAGATGGATACGTTTTCCTTTATAAATGAAAGCCGGATTATTTTAATTTTTCTTTAACAAAAAATGCGACTGTTTTGTGTGTTTAGAGGTAAAGAAGCTGTTTTGTTTTTTTTTTACATTTTACACCAGATACAAGCCAATCACTAAACTTACTATGTAATCCTTCACAACAGAAAATTTACTTAATTTAAAATAGATAAAGAGCAGAACAACTAATATTGGTTCTCAGCTAGACAAGCTCTCTCCGGTTAAAAGATCACGACAACGAATTAATGCCCCACTAACTCGTTTAAACCCCCTAGGCAATGCTTCACAACAAATATATTTCGCTCGACCAACTCACTATGTATAGTGTAAAAAAGACTATCCCTCCTCAAAGTTTCCACCAGTCTATTATTATGGCTAGCTACGGCCGACTGGTCCATCAATGCACGCGACTTACTTCAAAAAAGAAAGTGGGATTATTTTAGATTTCTCAGACAAAAATGTATGTTGCTGCTGCTGCTACAGGTCGTGTGTTAAGAGGTAAAAAAGTGCTGTTATTTTCCTTTACATTTTACACCAGACACAATCCAATCGCTAATCTTCCTCCGTAATTTTTCACTACAGAAAGTTTACTTAAATTTAAAATAGAGCAGAACAACTAATATTGATTCTCAACTAGACAAGCCTTCTCCAGTTGAAAGATTACAACATCAAAGTATTTTTCGACATGTATCTTCAATTATGACCTTGTAGCATATAAAGTTATTGTTAATGACTATCAAGATTAAATGACTTCGTTTATGCTTCGTAGAATCTATGACTAAGTTATATAGACATTCCCAGATGAAACAGCAGGTTTCTTATGTAATGAGACACTAGGTCTACACTCGTCATAACATCTTTATTCTGGATTTGTTTAATAAAAGTTTTCAAGGCTTTTTTCACTGCAAACTTGTTTCTTCTCATAAAATTTGTCATTTCCACACGATAATAGATAGAATTGATATATTAAAATTTTGTATTATTTCGATTGTTCGGACTGTTTTCTCGTCTGTTGTTATACAGGGTATGTATAAAGTCCTGTACCAGATTTAAAATGTTACAAGAAAGATTACAGTCTTGATGAAATGCATGAGTTGAGCGTTCATATGCTTTTTAATAAATGCTTCTAGTATGTGTACAACGTGAGTTAATTAGTTTTCAATTTTAAAACTACTGCAATACTTTATGAACACAATGGATACACAATGTTTCGACTGGTGTGTCCTCTGGCCTTCTTCAGGTGTTTTCTGTCGATTTCTGCGACCTTCTCTCCGAACTCGGGAGTTTTCCTTTTGTAATCAGAAGCCTTCACGGAACTTCAAATCGAACCCTTTCATCAATCCACCAGGACAAAGTGTTCTCATTCCGCTAACCATGACCGGGTACAAGTGTTAAGCTATATTAAATATTCTGTTATTATCGCCCGGGGTCAGGATTGAACTTGCAGCCTACAGATGATTGCCACTTAGAACTGTATGAACTCCTCTGTTGGTATTCATTAGTAATGGATCTGCGAGACTTGGCTACTAACCATTACACCACGATGGAACGCACTAGGCAGATTTATCTGGTATGCAAATTTATGTCCAGATATTATATACTATAAGTAATTGTACGTCGCCTAACTTTATAAAATGAATAGAGAAGTCTTGTGTGTAAAACTGTGGGGTTGTTGTAAAGGTTACCATCGTGGGAAATGGACACGGTGAGAAAAGTTCAAATGCTGGACGAGGCTGTTTGTATTTCACATAGTGCTAATACCTTGGAAAAGCTACGAATCCAACTATTCTTCCTCCAGCAGAGTAAACTGGGCTCGTTAACCTTGTTAGACAACCAATAGAGGAGAAGAAAAACTCTGAATTCAAACCCGTTAAACTCCGCTTAAGAAGTATTTCTCTGAATTTTTAAGATGGGCTTGATAATTAGTATTATTTAGATTATTCGAACTATTGTCCTCATCTTTATTGTTATCTGTATAACGTTTCGGCCGATGTGTCCCTCAACCTTCTTCAGGTATTACGAAAAGAATGTTCCGAGTTCGAGAAGGCCCCGACAAAGAATAGCTGAAGAAGACCGGCAGGCATATCGGCCGAAACGTTGTACATATAACAAAGATGAGGACAATAATCCGCATAATCCAAATAATACTAATACCGCTTAAGAAATTGACATTAAGCTACATCCTACACGTACGGGAGGCTTATATATATATATATATATATATATATATATATATATATAGGATATGAAAAAACACAATGCTGTTAAAGTGAAAATATTTTATATCATATTCATAGCTAATATTAAACAATATTTCGATTTATAAAAATCATATAAAATATTTCCATTTTAACAGCATTGTGTGTTTTCATATCCTTTTATCTATACTTATACCGTTGGATCCATTTAATTTCTCTTAATTAGTCCACCAAAGTTCATATCCCCTACATTAGTCTCATTAAGACGACTTGTCTGGGTAGAGGAGTTGTTGCGAATAACAAGGTTATTATTCGCGACAATCTAAAGGAAAGCAGCCCTGACTTCAAAATGCGGAGAAGACAATGGAAGACCACACAAGTGAAATCCGTGGAGTCTATTGTCGTTTTTCACTAGCGCTAGACCAGAGAGATGTTTTTTGCATCCGAGGTGGAGCACAACATCTACCATCAGCTCAGCTCTGTCGGTTAGGGCTTTAGAATACACCAACTGTACCACTACAGAGGAATAAACTCCCCCCACCCCAATGGGGCCACCTCATGGCCATGGGTGGCGATCCGTGATGTCTAAAGGACGGAATCCTGATGAGCGAGCAGTCCATGACATGCAACACTCTACTTTGACCAGAATTTAGTATAGACGAGCAGTCCCCTCCGAACAATCGGCTGGTCACTTCGAGCCTTATGATTGCTCCAACCCTATTGCCCTTATGGCAAACCCACAACCCTTTTTATCATATATTTGTTAGAAAGGATGACTGAGGGTCATATTATCCTGGTTATGATGTTAAACTCTATCTGATGATTAAGTTCCAGTTCTGGAATTCGGGGAATATGGAGTACCCAATCATCACCATTACTCCCATGTCCACTCTGACCTGGAGTGGTAATAACTGTCAGGGTATCATCTATGAGTTAAATAGAATAAATAAGTTCTAAAAATGTGTTTTAAAAATTGAGTTTAAAAAAAGAATTTTCAATACCCATCAAAATGAATCAAACAAAATATCTTCAGTAAAAAAAAAAAAAAAAAAAAAAAAAAAAAAAAATGACCCAAACGAGTTGGCATGCCATAAAACCAACCAACCAGCCACCCACTCCCCACTTAACTACACAGATTCAAATTGTACTGCACATGCACTGAGTTGGTGACAGCCGGTATCGAACCGGCACCTTGTAATTCCTAAGCTGATTCACAACCGATTGAGCTAAACCACGTGCCATGGTAATTACAGATGGCTCATGGTCGTCCATGTCCTTTATTCGTTTATACACTGAATCTTTAAAAGTATAATCCCTACTGAAAGGGCAGGGTCTTATCTGATGAGGGTCGAAACGTTGGTATTATTTTGAAGAGTTAAAATCAATAGTTTTAATGCCAGTACTTTGTTATTTCAAAACATAAAAAAAGGCTGTAGCACTCACCACATGACGCACTCAAAAGATCATGACATTTGCGTCATAAAACATTTTTGTTCAGTGGTGTGTTTCACGACTTGACCTCAGGTCAGTATGACAACCGACAATGCCAGAAATAAAATAAAATTAAGTATGTATATCGATAGATAGAAAGATACATATGGTGTTCTTTACGACAGCTGCTGCTGCAACAGCGAAGCCGAAAAAATATATATTTATTTTCAAAACAATGCTTGTCAAACTACACGACACATTCTTTCCCTTGTAATTCCAGTTTTCTTTCCTTCCTTCTTCATTTTGAATTATTAACTAGTAATTTTTTACCATTACATGTTTGAAGTAGTAATTATAATTTATTTGTTTAGTTAGAGGTGCGTGGTGTGATGGTTAGAGTCGCGGGACATGGACTCGTCGACCTGAGTTCAGATCCTAGACGAAGCTACAATTTACATAGCGCTTTGGAAAGGTATGAATCCAACTACTCTCTCTCTCTCTCCAGCTATGGGTAAATAGTAGCAGACTGGACTCTTTAACCTTGGTTAGGCAACCAGTCTAGGAGAAGGAAAAGTCTGAATTCAAACCTGTTAAATCCGCTTGGGTTGGTCACTACTAGAATATGCTCAGTCCTAATTAGTGATCTATATTCGTTAACAACATTTTTTGAATACATAATCGTATTATAATGGAATTATATCACTGCCTGCCTGTAACCGAAACAACGTCACCATTGGCGTCACTGTTTTCTTTAGTTATCTAAATTATATTCTGAAATATGAAATACTCATTATTTAATTTTAATTAGCATCTTATCTTATTAATGATGTCTCTACTAAAGTTTAACTGAGTTAGATTTACTGCAAAACTGCCAATATTATTAATGCATTTAAAATACTGAAATCTGTGTTATATATATATATATAAGAAATAAGGATTTACATAGTATATGTTGGGAATAATTTGCATAAGATTTTAACAAAACTGGGTTTAATGAATAATTATTTGATTTTACTGATTTCTATAATACTATCATGTTATTCTCAAACCTATTCAAAGAAATCCTATATATAATTTCATATAGAATCAATCAAAATAAATTAAAATAAATGTAATATCATTATAATTGGTTCTTATTTAGTTTCATTAGTCTTTCTAATTTGATATTTTATTAATTAAAACTTAAATACTTGCGCCCAGGGGTTGCGCATACATTTGCTAGTTAAACCAACATTGAGATTTCTCAAACAACGTTTGTGATCCACGTTTTTCGAATCTAATATATTTGTTGGGTCAGTAAAACGGTAATTCTGGGTGGACATAAGTCCAAATAGGATTATCTTCCCTTGCTGCAGTTGTTCGCCGATAGGTGGCGAGAGTTGTAGGCAGAAGCGGGAAGTCTGAATTCTGTCAATTTCTCAGGCCGGCAACAAGTACACATGGGTTAGGCGCCTGACGCCTCTGCTCCTTAGGTGTGAGGCTTTGCTCACAACCAGCTACCAGTAAGTGGCATTCCTTACGACACAAGTCCTACACTTATTTCCTCTATCCTACGTGTATGTATCTGTTTTGTTTATATGTTTGCCTTGAATGCATTTTCTCCTTCGCTCACGAATATAAAAGTCTGTTATCGTTTTACAGGTTTGTCGGAATGATTTATGTACACACTTGTACCCACGTTGGGAGGTTACTCTAAGTCTTCCAACTTTAATATAAAAACTTCTTTACATGGTAAATATTGAATAGAACTAAACGAGATTAAGTTTGAAGCATCAGTTTTTAGAAAACGGAATAACCCAAATTTAAGAGTTGTATTCATTTACCCAATCCCTTTCTATAACGGTCTTATAAAACACAAAGTCTTTTTTTCTCAAACGGAATAAGTAAGTAAGTAAAGTCATTGAAGTGGTCTAAAGTCGGGATCAGCCAGACAGCGTGGGAGACTATCCCTTTTTTACTATCGTAGACCATGGAGTTTGTTTTTGGCATCTGAGGTGGAGTGCCACACTTAACACCAGCTCCTATCCCTGTGCTACACATACGCTAAGTGGACGAGGCCGGTTATCGAACCCAGAACCTTGTGGCTTCTAGTCCGACGCTCTACCAACTCAGCTAACGCGGAATAAAGCTAATCTAAATTCAGAGTATTTCTTCATCTAGACTGGTTACATGTAAAGTCTAAAGAGCTCAGTCTGTTCTGCTATTTACTCCTGGCCGAAGTGAAAATAGATTGATTCATGGCATTATCGCGAAAGTAAAATGCAATCGGATTCATCCAGGATTTGAACTCCGATTCACATTTCCAACGAGATTAACCGTTAAGTCAACTTGTTAAACTGTTAAAAATCCACTAAAGAAATGGAGCCACCCGTTGGCCGTGGGTGGCGACCCGTGATAAGGATAGTATCTTGGTGGTTGAGCAATCCATGACATGCAACATTCCACTTGGGTCCTTACTTAGTCTAAACGCGCTGACGGAGAACCCCCCCCTCTGATCAATCGCCTGGTCACATCAAGCCATAGGACCTATATGATGGTCCCAACCTTATTTCCCTTATGGCAAACGTCCAACTCTTTTTATCATATATGTCCTAGAAGGCGGTGACAGAGGTTCTTAGTCCTAGGTATGACGTTAAAATCAATTTGATGATGAAGTTCCAATTCTGGAGTTGTGAAGAATGTGGAGTACTCCTTTGACACCATTACTCCCAGGTCCACTTTGACCACAGTGGTAGTATCTGTTAGGGTTCTATTCATATGCTGAATAGAAAATAATGAGTTTAAAAAACGTATTTCAAAAATTGAGTTTTAAAAAAATTGAGTACCCATCAAGAATGAATAAAACAAAAACGTCTTCGGCACAAAATAACCCAATGGGTTGACACGACGTAAAAACCAGCCAACCATTGCGTGATTTTATTTGCTTTGTGTATTTCTAGTTTTAAATGCGCTGTTTCAAGCTGATATATCTATCAGAATTAAATAATCAGATCTTTTGAAAAGATCTAAGATATACAGGGTGTCCCATAATGATGTGACACAAATCCAAGATATTTGCATTTAAAATGTGTTCTGTTATTAAGGGACTCCCTGTATGAAAGTGCCATTGTTCTATCAACCATTCACCATAAAACTTGGAGAGCTGATAACACAGTTTCGATTTCTTATATGCAATCAATCATTGGTCATCAGGTGTTTTTTTTTCTTTCTTTTTTTTATACAATCCATGGATACAGACAAACCAACCGGTAGATTAGTTGGATTTTACAGCATGTCAACCCTTTCTGGGTTATTTTATGCCGAAGACGTTTGGTCTTATTCATTTTTGATGAGCATTCAATTTGTTTTCTTTTTAACTTATTTTTTTATTTAACCCATTGATGGGACCCTACGAGGTACTAGTACTCCGGATCGGAATGGACTTGGTAGTAATGGTGCTAAAGTTGAACTCCACATTTCCCAGAATTCCAGAATTGGAACGTCACCATTAGATGCAGTTTAACGTTATACCAAGGCCATTAAGACCCTCAGCTACCGCCTTCTAGCATATATGTGATAAAATAGTTGGGATCCTGTCAAAAGGGCAATAGGGTTGGGATAATCATATAGGTACTAGAGTTTGACATGACAAGCCGATTGATCGGAGGGGACCTCGCCAATCACCGGTCTAGCCTAAGTAAAGGTCAAAGAGAGTGTTGCATATCATGGACTGCAGCAGCCACCAGGATTCCGTCCTCACACCTCACGGGTTAACACCCACGACCAAGAGTTGACCCCATTAGGAGGAAGACTTTACCCCTCTTCAGAGGTACAGTATGTGTATTCTACAGCCCCACCGACAGTATGGTCAAGTAGACACGGTATTTCTCATAACATCGACAATTTTAGCGTAATGACAATAAATAAATAAATGTTACATAATCATAATTAGCTTATGATTTATGTACGTACCTGTAGTTAGAATATTTTGAATAAGGTCCGTTAGATTAAAAATGACGGGGTCAGTGGAAAGTTACTGGGGCCGATGAGTGACAACGGTGACATTCCAACTGACCTTTCGGTACAGGCGTGAGAACAAGTTTTAGTTTAGTTTGGCAGATGCGAGCTGGCAATCTATGAGAGAGGATATCTCTTAGGGTTCACAACTCACCCGCGGCGGAATCATGGGCTCGGTTTGGAAATAAAGCTTTATAAAGAGACAACGACGTCTTGTTTGTTAATTGAATATTAAAAACAAGCGATGACAGCTCGGAGAAATCAACAAAGAAGATCAAACCTCAGCAGAAGTCCTGAAGAAAAGTCAGCCCAGAGAAAATGGCGGCCAGCCGAGTTAGACGAAGTAAGCAGAGGTAAATAAATAAGAAGAATCATCTAATATCATTCTCTCTCTCTCTCTATATATATATATATATATATATATATATATATATATTACCAACCCCTCCGCACGAGCAGGATGTGACACAAGGCAAATTTATTAAGCGGAGTTTAACAGGTTCATTTTCACAATTTTCCTTCTAAACCGATTAAATAACCAAGGTTAAAGTCCCAAGTCTGCCCTACTATTTACTCGTAGCTGGGGGGGGGAGTATACCTTTCACAATTATATTAGCGGTGTGTGAAATGCAAACAGTCTTGTCTAGGATTTGAATTCGGTTCGAGCTATGAGTATATATATTTACCAACCCCTCCGCACGAGCAGGATGTGACACAAGGTCAATTTATTAAGCGGAGTTTAATAGGTTTGAATTCAGAGTTTTCCTTCTCCTAGACCGGTTGCCTAACCAAGGTTAAAGAGCCCAGTCTGCCCTACTATTTATCCATAACTGGAGGGAGAGTAGGATTCATACCTTTCCCAAGGGTATTAGCGCTAAGTGAAATGCAATTACTACGTCCAAGATTAGAACTCGGAGCGACGAGTCCATTTCCCATGAATTTAACCATTACACCACGCGCTTCCTCTCTCTCTCTATTATATACCCGAGATATGATGTGGGTATGTAAGTGTATATAACCTAAAAACGAATTGACAAAAATTGAGATTTGTTATTTTATAACGGAATGATTCCGATTGATTTGGGAAGTATCCAGGGAGACACGGAAAATCGGCTGCGTAGTGTGAAATGATGGATCAATTTCTTTGTTGGGTGTACGCATGCGTGTGTTGTATTTCTCCTCTACAAGTAGATTTCTTCCGGTGTCAATCATTCTACGTTCTAGTGTTTATATATATATCAATACTCGTGTTCCTTATTTGTATGACCGTTATCATCTTGCAACACCCTCTGGTTGAAAATGAGACCGTCTAAATCCTCCGAGATGAAATGTAAAAATGTAAATCCTGATTATCTACAGTTGTTTCAGCCGACTTCTTATTTCTTATGTGTGTCGTCAACTCAGCTAAATAACGAACCGTTCTGTTTTTATCATAGAGAAAGAAAAAGGTCATGCTACACAGAAAAATGTAATCAGAAAGAAAGAAATAAAGAAAGAGAGTAGGAGAAAGATAGAAACAGAAGGTGAGCGCACGGAAGCGATAACACTAACATTTAGTTCCTTGGCAAAGTCCAAGTATTTATCTATCTTTTCGTTATTTTTCGTTTTAGTAGCAGCAGCAACCAACAAGTTTTTACGTGATTCTAGCAAACGAAATGTAATTCTGATTCTACCAAAGACATCGTAACACTTGAGACGAATTTTGACAAAGTGAGTCCGTCGTGTTTTTCCTCCTCGCCACTGTCCAACCGTCTCCTTTTATACCCGGTCTGAGCGAGACACGTCACAACTCTCGCCTCGCCAGCTACGAGACTTGCCACTACAAATCGCGGCCTCAAGGACACTCACGACTTCACCTCCTTTACAACTAGTCGGACTCGTCACATTTCTGCTTCCGCCAACATGCACAATATGCCACTCGCTGTCTCTTCGACCGACGGACCGTTGTTGGCTCATCACAGGTTTGTGAGTTTTGCCGTTCGATCTTGCTACATAAAAAAGCCAGAAGAAAATGACTTGCATCTGTTTGTGCCAGCAAAAAAGGAAGTACACTTACAGTTTCCTTTATTGTTTACTTATTACCAAAGGTAGAATTGTATTAATGCTTTTGGAAAATATATTAGTGTAAAAAGAACGCAAAATGCCAGAGTCTGAGTTTGAACTCAGTTCGCTGATTTCCATATGTTACAATTTATGAGAAGTCATAGATTGTGAACAGACCTGTATTTAATAATTTGAATTAGGGTCTATTGACTTGGAATCAAGTGGTCCCCATGGAAAATTACCAGTGACAGTTATTACCTTTTAATTCCTTGAAAACGCGCCATGACAGACACGTGATTTAGTTAGTAAAGCATTTAGTTAAGATTTTGAAAGAGGGCAGACGTGATTGTCGTCTCTCACGTGGTCTATTCTCATCCCCACGGCGGAATCAATTATGGGCTAATAAAACTTGATCAAGTAAAACCAAGTCTAGAAGTTTAAATAATTTAGAATGACCAGACTAGATGAAAGAAGAACTAACTAAGAAATCAACACTCAGAAGAAGCCCCTAGAACCACCCTGTTGGTTGGATCATTAGAATGCACCGACTGCACCTCCTGCAGAGGGGTAAGACTCCCCAATGGGGCCACCTGTTGGCCGTGGGTGGCAACCAGTGATGCTTAAGGAAAGAACCCAGGTGGTTGAGGTGTCCGTGACATGCAATATTCCACTTTGGTCCTTACTTGGACTAGACGGGCGGTCGGAGAGGCCCCCTCCGATCAATCGGCTGGTTATGTCAAGCCCTAGCACATATATGATTACCCTTATAGCAAGCCCCAACCCTCGTTATCATATGGGTGCTAGAAGTCGGTGGCTGAAGCTCTACATGTCCTGGGAATGACGTTAAACTCTACCTGATGGTGAGGTTCCAGTTTTGGAGGTTTGGGGAATGTGGAGCACCCCGTCATCACCATTGCTCCCTAGTCCACTCTTACCTGGAGTGGTAGTACGTGTTAGGGTCCCATCTATGAGTTAAATAGTAAAATGTATTTATAAAAATTGAGTATCCATTAGGAATGACTTTATTTCAAAACTTTATCGGCATTAAATGACCCACTGAGGTTGATATGCCGTAAAACAAACAAAACAAACCTAGATAGAAATCAGCGACAGAGAACCAGCAAATGAAGTTATAAAGTAAGATCTACCATCCCTTGTCTCTATTCTCTCTCTCTCTCACCTGAGAATGGTAGATGGTTATATCATCATCATGTCGTGCTGTCAGCACGGATATCCATGACAATCTCTCTCCACCCGTCCCTATCGATCATCATTCTTAGGAGGTCCTCTATGCAGCATCCTGTATCCGCACAGAGCTGATCAATGTACGTCTTTGCTGGTCGGCCCACCAGCAAAGAGATGATTATATACGGCTATGAAACTCTTCTCCGTAACTTTAATCGATAACCAACCAGCTTCCCATCCCAAGATGAAGCTTAAGTAAAAGAGAAAACATACATTTCGCAGAAGAAACATTGACAAGTGGTTGACTGCTGACAATAATCCGATCATATTCACCGTTTTCCTCACAGCCACTAAATGCAGTCACACGAACAAACAAAAAAAAAGATATTTCGCGTTCTTTATTTTTTCCTTTTCGTGCCTATAAATCTTCAGGATCACATGCAAAGAGTCATATTAAAAAGCCTAACGGTCATACCTAGTCGTCCCCGTAAAGCATATGCATTGAGTGAAAACTATGACACTGGGCGCCAACGTACCTGACAACTGAAAAATGTCCCACGCCTCCAGCGTAACGGATAAATCACCAGACAACCGACAATTTTGACAAGATAAAACACTTTTTTTAGGGAGATGCCACGTGAAATTGCGGTGGTAATTTCTCAAGAGAACGAATCTAGATTATTGGACATTGGATCTTTTTTTAAAACCCTCCCAAACTGAATTATTTCATATATTTATACGTACAATATATTCTGATAGAAATTAATTACGGAATGTATATTCATATATATATACTAGCAAATATATGCACCCTCCAGGTGTAAGTATTTAACATTTAATATAATGAAACTAAATAAGAATATAGATAAAAAGATTTGAAACAGAGGAGGGATATAATCGAAAAATAGAACAACTTAAACTCTTGTTTTTCACTGCTAAATTTCCTAATTTAACTATTTAATTAAAATAAGAAGTAAAGAATAAACTCACAGTTATTTCTTCTTGTTAATGGATTTCATCCCCAAGATTTTTGCTCATACCTATCAAAATAAAACCACACAATTAGAAATAATAATACTAAGTACATATTTATTCAAATCAAATTTTTAATACCAATATGCAAATTAGCCTTTTTGTTCACATTGTAAACCACTATTTTGTTGTATATATAAATACACTTGCATGATATTTGTATGTAGATATGGTCAACAGTGGCTTCGGTCTTGGACATTGATATAATTAACAGCATTGATCGCATGGGGAGGGGGCATCCCCCAAGCAATACCTGCCCCCGCGATTTAAAGGGGCAGGGCTGGGTTTATTGCTCAGTGCATGAGGCGCCCCTCTTGAGGTGGAATACCGACGGGATCAACGCAATTTTTCACCCGTCATCCATGAGCTTCGGTTAATAATAGGGCCTTGTGCCTAACCCATACCGTGGGATACGAGGTAAATACCATATAGATTTGGTCAACAATATTAATAATCTAGAACAATTTAATTAATAATTGAGGTTTAAATAAAAATAAGAATCGAGAATGACGTAGATAACAAAGAGGGTTGTGACTTGAGTAGTGATATAGTTTCGGTTACAGACATACAAACACACAATCTTCATTATAATAAGATATATATTCTCATTGATATTATCTATAAATAAAGAAGCTCAGAATCAGAGATTGCGCATATATATATATATATATGTATATATATATATATGTGTGTATGTGTGTGTGTGTGTGTTAGAATAGTGTGGATATAGAGTCAACGTAATTTGGTAACTGACAGTTTCCCATCTATGTAATCCTCAGAAAAAGATCCATATGTCTACGTTACACTAAGTTATATGCTGTTAATAACCTTAGGAAATTCATATATCCAACTATTCTCTTTCCAGCTATGAGTATATATATTTACCAACCCTCTGCACGAGCAGGTAATGACACAAGGTCAATTTATTAAGCGGAGTTTAACAGATTGAATTCAGAGTTTTCCTTCTCCTAGACTGGTTACCTAGCCACGGTTAAAGAGCCCAGTCTGCCCTGCTATTTACCCATAGCTAGAGGGAGAATTGGATTCATACCTTTCCCAAGGGTATTAGCGCTATGTGAAGTTCAAAAAGCTTCGTCAAGGAATTGAACTCTGGTCGACAAGTCCATTTCCTATGACTCTAACCATTCGACCACGCGCCTCCATGCCATCAGCTAAGAATATATAGTAGGATGGTCCTTTTACTTTGGTTTAGCAACCAGTCTAGAAGAAGGAAAATTAGAATTTGAACCAGCTGTACTTCGCTTAAAAATGGACCTTGTGTCACATCTTATTCGTGCGGAATATTTGGTAAATAAATATAGTAATTATTATATATATCATGTTGCTCCCCTATCAATCATCAATATATTAATACGTTTCTTCCTTAATGTTCTGACTGTTATCATCTTGCAACACTCACAGGTTAAAATTGAGACCCTCCAAATCGTCCAAGATGAAATGCAAAAATGTAAATCCGCCAATGCTGATTTATGGGTATCGTCACTTCAACTAAATAATGGACCAATCCGTTTTTATTATAAAGGGGCGTGGTCTAATGGTTAGAGTCGTAGGAAATTGGTTCGTCGAACGGAGTTCAATTCCTGGAGGAAGCTGTTTGCATTTCACATGGCGCTAATACCTTGGGAAAGGTATGAATCTAAAGTCTAAAGAGCTCAGTCGAGGGGAAAACAGATGGATTCATGCTTTCCTAAAGGCAGTAAAATAAAACGCTAACGGATTCATCCAGGATTTGATCTCCGATACACCGATTCCATTTCCTATGAGGTTAACCGTTAAATCAACTTGTTAAATTGTTAAACATCCACTAAAGAAATTGACCTTGTGTTTCATCCTGCTCGTGCGGGGGAGGCGGTTATTAAATATGTATCCAATGCCTTGAGGTTAATAAATAACGTAAGTTGAAACTTTTATATTTACATCTTCTAAATGGACTTAATAATCCCGTATGGGAAAAGGCTGACTCGTATAAATAAGTAGAGCCAAATAATGCTGTCAAATAATACAGTGAGGTCAAGTAGTTGGCTTATATCTAAAAGAAAAAAAAAAAGAGGCGCTTGGTGCAATGGTTAGAGTCGTGGGAAATAGACTCGTCGACCCGAGTTCAATTCCTGGCCGAAGCTGTTTGAACTTCACATAGCGCTAATACCCTTGGGAAAGGTATGAATCAATTCTCCCTTCAGCATGGGTAAATAGCAGGGCAGACTGGGCTCTTTAACCATGGCTAGGTAACCAGTCTAGGAGAAGGAAAACTCTGAATTCAAACCTGTTAAACCCTGCTTAAGAAATTGACCTTGTGTCACAGCCTGTTCGTGCGGAGGGTTTGGTAAATATATAAAGAAAACAAAAAGGAACATTTCCCTCGGCCTGTCGACTGGACGACTGTTCCTCTACAGCCACCAGTTGGTCATTGGTGGCTACACGCGGTGTTTACAGACGGAATCCTAGTGACTGAGCATGCAACACACTTCTTTGTCCTTTACTTAGGCTAGACAGGCGGTCGATGAGGCTCCCTCCCCGATCAATCGACTGACCACATCAAGCCCTAGCACCTACATGATTGTTCCAACTCTATTGCTCTTATGGTACACCCCAATCGTATTTATTATATATGTGCCATAAGGCAGTGGCTGAGGGACGTAATGTCCTGATTATGACGTTAAACTTCATCTAGTGGAGAGGTTCCAATTCTGGGACTCCGAGGAGTTTGGAATACCCCTTCATCACCATTCTTCTAGGTACACCCTGACTCGGAGTGGTAAAACCGTTAGGATCACGTCGATTGGTTAAATAGAAGAAATGAGTTTTAAAAATGTTTTTTTTTAATACACATAATTTTTATGCACTTCAAGAAAAAATATAACAAAATGACTTGGGCATAAATTAACCCATTCAAATTTGAAATACCGAAAAACCCAACCAATCAAATCATACCTTTCCCAAAGGTATCTGAAAATGAACATATCATTGCAAGTGGAGTTTGAAACCCGCTTTACTACGATATGGGAGTCAAGTACGTTATTCACTACACTACGGGGCCTCCCCTTCGTATAAAACACTAGTGGTACTATTTAACTGATGGCTGAGGGAAAGAGTGGATTCATAACACTCCCAAGGCTATTAATTAAAAAATGAACTTAAGAGTCCGAGCAGAGTTTGAACTCGTTTACTACGATGTCGGAGTCTAGCACGTTAACCATTACGCTACAAGGATCCAGAAAGCTTTGTGTATATTCGGAATCATGAACCAATTGTAAGCGTGTATGATATTGTTAGCGTTCTTCTTCTTATGTGTATTTGAGCTCGTGTGAGTCTGGGTGTGTCCGTATGCATGTGTGAAAATGATCATATATATATATATATATATATATATATATATATATATATATTTACCAAGCCCTCCACACGAGCAGGAAGTGACACAAAGTCAATTTCTTAAGCGGAGTTTAGCAGGTTTAGCTGATTGAGACAATAGGCCATTCTGCTGACAATAACAACTTTAGTTCGCAAGTATGAGGCATCCAGTAAAAACCGAACTCGCAATTATGGATCAGCAAGACTTGCTTGCTAACCATTACACCACGGTGGCGTCTCTTATGATGTGTGTCTGCGCGTGTGTAATTCTGATCTTGTATGTCGGTGTGTACTTACGTGTACGTGTGTGTGTATGTATATGTGTGTGCTTGTGATTTTCTTTGTTTAGATACATGTGTTATTGTGTGTATATAATTTTTATGTTCATGCGCGTCTGTATAATTCAAGGTTCATTGTACGGATGAGTAATCCTGATTTTTATTACGTGTACATACGCACGTGTATGAGGCCATATGATCTTTAGGCACCCCTTTTGTGATCTCGGTTCATAAGGACATTTTTTTCATTTACACTCTCAAAACCCGGTTGTTTGTTAACAGACGATTTTTAGATATTTTTTAAAATAAAACTAACCCTAACAAACAACTGTATTTTGACGGTGTAAATGAAAACATGTCCTTATGAATAGAGATCGCAAAAGGGGTGCCTAAATGTCATATGGTCCTGTTTTTGTTTACATCTATGTGTGTGTGTGTGTGTGTGATTTTCTTCGGTGTAGAATACAAGATATTGTGTGTATAATTTTGATGTTAACGTGTGTGTGTAATTCTAAGTTTACAAGCGGGACCTGTTGATATATCATAGTATGATAATTCAATTATTACAACGTTTGACAAACTTACATCAGAGTGATTGCCAAATAGTTCAATATGTAAAAAGTATAATAATCTTGATTTAACTCTCTCTCAATCTTTTATTTTCTTACTTTCCTTCTTTTTATCTTTTCATTATGTTAAATTGAAACAGATTAGCATTATCGCTTCCGCGCCTTCACCCCTCTCTCTATCTTTCTTTCTTATATTTTTTCTATGTAGCATATCCTTTTCTTCCATTTCTTTCTTTATAATAAAAACCGAATGGTCCATTATTTAGCCGAGATGACTACATTCATAAGAAATAAGAATTCGGCGGATAGGCAACACCAGATAATCAGGATTTACATTTTTGAATTTAATGGTGGTCGATTTGGATGGTCTCATTTTTAACCAGAGGGTATTGCAAGATGATAACGGTCGTACAATTAGGGAACATGGTATTGACATATAGATTGCATGTGTATGTAACACTGATGTTATTGTGTGTGTATATGTGCCTGTGTATGCGTGAGTGATTCTGATATTCTATCTTTGAATACAAATGTTACTATATATATATATATATATATATATATATATATATATATTGTGTGTGTGTGTGTGTGTGTGCGTGTGTGTGTGTGAATGAGTTTATGGTAAGTGTGTAGAAACCTGATCTTACTGTGTATGTATATGTGTGTGCGTAGTCAAGATCTTACACGTGTGCGTATAATGCGTATCTGTGTGAGCAATCCTGATTCTTATTGGATGTGCGTACTACATGTGTAAGCATGTGTCTGTGCTCATTCTGATCCCTTGTGTATATATGTGTGTGTTTATAATACTGATATCAGCGTATGTGTAGAACTCACTCGCGCTCCAGTGTATGTATGTGTGTGTGTGTGTGATATTGAACCTGTTTCTATGTGCGTTTTCCCCCGGTGTGCCCGCCGGAGCCCGTCGCCTGTTTGCGTTTGTGAGTCTAAAAGAACCAGCCGAGGGCAAATGACGGCCGATGGAGCGCCTGACTGTCTAACTTAGTGGCCTCTTCAATGATGGATTACTTGTCGTAGGGCTGAGAGCGTCCACAAACAAAGGAACAGAAAAAAAAACAAAAAAAAAAGAAAAAAAAAAAAAAGAAAACACAAATAATATTTCTTCCATGCCTTCTGAAACGACCACCACCCTTAATAAAAAAAAAAAAAAAAAATGAAAAAAAAAGAATTATTAAAACCACCCTAACCCACCCATCGACCTCTGACAATTACAACAGCAGCAGCAACAGCAGCTACTATTACACTTGTGTACTTATTAAGATTCTTATTAGCATAATTAACCCCAATGACTAGCAACGAATATATATATATATATATATATATATATATATATATATATATATATATGTGTATATATATATATATATATATATATATATATATATATGAGAAGTAAACAATGTGTTTGATATGGCCTTAGCCAACAATTTTGGAGAGAATATGTGCTTAATTGAAGTCATACCTAATTTTGAAAATTAATTGATAATTAATGAATTAGGCGGGCATATCTGTTCAAATGTAAAGCTAAACGAATCGAGAAAAAGTCAATCTCTGTATGTAAATATAAAAGCCATATATATATATATATATATATATATGTATATATACATGTGTGGCTTTTATATTTATTAGTGAACAGTGTTCAATATCATAGAGCATTTATATTTAATTTAAGGTAGCGAGGACATGGAATCAACGGCACCTGGTTACTGACAGTTTCTCACCTATGCGATCTTCAGACCAAATGGGGAATTTGATTTATGTAAAGATTTTTTTTCTCCTCAAATAGAAAAAGAAAACTATACCGAAGAGTTTTTTTTTTTAAACTCAATTCTTTTAAACACATTTAACTTTTTTTTTCGATTTAACCCACAGGTGGAATCGAACCGTAAAAGGTCAGAGTGACCTGGGAGCAATGGTAATGAAGGGTGCTCTACATTCCCCAGACCACTAGAACTGGAACCTTACTATAAGTTAGAATTTAACGTCATTACTAGGACATGAAGACCCTCAGCCACCGCTTCCTACCACCCATATGATAAAAAGGGTTGGGGTTGCCATAAGAGCAATAGGTTTGGGACAATCATATAGGTGCTAGGCTTGGCGTGACCAGCCGATTGATCGGGGGAGGGCTTCTCCAAACGCCCGTCTAGCCTAAGTAAGGTTTCAAAGTAGAGCGTTGAATGTCATGGACTGCTCAGCCACTATGAATCCGTCCTTAAGCATCATGGGTCGCCACCCACTGCCAACAGGTGGCCCCATTGCGGGAGGGGTTTTATCCCTATGTAGAGGTGCAGTCGGAATATTATAAAGCCCTAGCCGACAGGGCTTGAATAGTTTGTAGGTAAATATTTTTGTTTGTTTAGTTTTATAAATTGGTAGAAATAAATTTGTTGAATTCATGTGTATTAATAAATTTGTAGAAATAATTTATCAACATGCAAACAGATAAATTGATTCATAGAGGAGAACTCCGAGTCATAGTGGACCTGGGAATAATGGCAATGAAGGGGCAATTCCGTTCCCCAGAGCTCCAAAATTGACACCTCAATACTAATGTAGTCTAGCGTGATACCCGGGACAATGTTCAGTTATATACAAACTTAAAATAGCACAAAAATCGAATCATTATGATATACGAGCTGAGTCAAAAAGAAATGCCGTTTTTTATTGTATTTCATGTGGAGTTTAAAAAAAAATTTTTTTAAAAAATTAAGGTCTACATTAAGACCCTAACGAGGCTCACAGCAAGAATCCGACGAGTAAGACCCAACTTTCCGATCGACAATGTCCTCTTTCTGCACGACAATGCTCGACCACACACAAACCTCAGAACAAGAAAAAAATCGCCTCATTTACCGGATCCTCCATACTCACCAGATTATCATCCCATAAAAGAGGGTTTGAGGGGCATTTTTTCTGTGTAGCATGACCTTTTTTCTTCCCTTTGTTTATCATAAAAACGGAATGGTCCCTTATTGAGCTGAGGTGTCGACACTCATAAGAAATAAGAATTAGTAACACCGGATAATCAGGATTTACATTTTTGCATTTCATCTTGGACGATTTGGAGGGTCAGATTTTTAACTAGAGGATTCACAAGATGAAAACGGTCGTAAAATTAAGAAAATATTTTGTATCATTTGGAATATTCGGATTATTGTCCTCATCTTTATTGTGTATATAACAATAAAGATGGGTCAATAGACTAAATACAAACTATCAAGTTTCATAAAAAAATTCTGAGAAATAGTATTTTAATTTTTTCAGATTATACACATTTCAGGATAGAAATCAAACACCGAAGCTGTAAACATCCAAAGCTTTATATTCCTGAAAACGTGACCCCCACTGACCTTTTTAGACATTGTTAGATCTATGAATATTTACAACGGAAACAAAGCTGTTACATGAGTATTAATATATAATATTAGTATTAATAATATTCTATATATTAGGGAAACCCATTTTTCGTCTGCTTTTCATCTTAAATTAAAACTAATTAAATCGATTATTTAAGGTCAAATTTTTGTCTAAGTCGAAAAGTAGTAATATAATGAGAATCAGTAAAAAAAAATAATATTACACATGTAATTTATTTTTAATACATTTAAAACTATTTTGTTGGTTAATTTTTATCAAATATGGCCGTAAATGCAGTTTAAAGATGGTGTAAAATCCGTTTTTACAAAAAAATTTAAGACTTGATTGAAAAAAAATTACCAAAAATCAGGGAATTATTTGATTTTAATAAATTTTCAGTCTCGATTTATCAATGAATGACTTTTATAATGAATCAGTTATTTTATTTCAAAATTTTCTGATTTAATTACGCATTTCTGCTATGATAAATTAATATATGAAATTAATTTGAAATATAAGCAGTATGATGTTAAGTTTAAAATGTCATTATTAGATTCTAAAAACATTTATTTTTAAATAACTATTTTACTTTAGTTTCAATCGCTAATAATTTTTTGTCGAAAACTGTATTGGAAATTAACCGCCTCCCCCTTTTAAACGAAACAAATAATTGATCTATATTTTTTTTAGCTTTTATTTTCATTTCATTTTCCGATTTTCGGTACTTATTTACTACCAGAGTAGATTCCTTAAAATTTTTTTTCTATTCACACCTTCGGTCTTTTTTTTTTTTATATTATGCAGAAAAAAGTATTAATCATATATAAACCCACCGATATTTTGCGCCCCAAAAATAAGGTGGGGTAAAAGTTAAGTGACCTGAAAAAATCAGAAGGTTTTGAAATAAAATCCATTTATTGCTAAATCAACACTGAAAATTTCATTAAAATCGGATAATTCCCTGATTTTTGGTAATTTCTTTTTCAAACGGAGGTGGGTGGTAAGTTTGATTTGTAAAAACACGGATTTTTCAAAAAATTGGTATACCTACTATACATATATAAAGGACAATTTATGTGTATTTATGTCCGGAGGAAATTACGAAAATAAAACAATTAACGCCAAAGTAAATATATATACATATTCACTCTCACCAAATCTTGCTTTTGGGGCAAAAGTAATGAAGATTTGATTTACATTCCTGAAGATAATTAAACAATAAAATTCAAATAGTAACAGCTGGGAATTTTTTTATTTAATATTTTAAATAGGAGACATTATTTTTTTTTCAGAGCGTATGTGCACATTTTGTTTCTGGCGCTATACTTAAGGTCTTTTTACGTAGGGATTTTAATGAGACACCCTGCGAGATCCAACATGATTCAGTAATAATGGATCTGCGAGACTAAAATGTTAACCATACCCCCTCTACCCAGGTGACGCCGGGTAGCCGCTTCTAGTATAATATATGGGACCTGAGTATCAATATTTAGATTTTATGCGTATGTAACACTGATATTATTGTATGTGTGCATGTGTATGCGTGAGAGATTCTATTATTTTATGTTTGAATATGTGTTACTATATATGGTTGAGAGTAGAGGAAAATGTAGACATAACAACACAAACGACTATATTTCAATTGATATTTCGCCTCATTATAGGTTGAGACTTCTTCAGAATTTATTGATTTAAGTGCTTGTACATTTTGTTTTTATAGTGAAAACGTAAATGGGTTATTGGTGGATAGTCTAGAAGAAGCCTCAACCAATGATGAGGCGAAATATCAATTGAAATAAAGTCGTTTGTGTTGTTATATCCACATTTTTCTCTACTCTCAACCACATTTTGTCGAATTCATTCAATCCTTCACTACTCTCTCTCTCTCTATATATATATATTTGTGTGTGTCTGTGTGGGGTATGTGTATGTGTGTCTGTGTAAGAACACGAGTATTAATATATAGAAGCTTTTTTTTTAAAATGTATTCTATATATTTTTTTTTAAGATTGTGCACACTTCGAAATAGAAATCAAACGCCGAAGGTGTAAACACCAAAGCAGAAACTTTATATTCCTGAAAAGGTGACCCACCCTGACCTTTGTAGACGGTGTTAGGGCCCTTTTGCATATTAACAACGGAGACAAAGCCGGTAACCTTGTAACTTTAAACCGGGCCCCGAGCCGCGGCGTCAAAGGGAGCACAAGTCGTCGTCGTCGGCGGCGGCGTCGGCACGATAATCAAATGCGACTTTCTTACTATTTGCATAACGCTGAGTCTTCTTTGTTCGTCAATCCCAACAGCCAGATCAATAAGAGCATATGTTCGCTATTGTCTTAAATGATTAGATACATAGACGAATGGCAAGCAAGCTCCCCTTCGTTGCCCCCCGGGGGTCAAGATACAACGAGTGACATGTTTGCACTGGAACCTTTGACCATTGTGTGTGCTTAGGAATTATTGTTAGATTGGTGGAATTAATTTGGATAAGCGGTACTGTCATCACTACATTGCCCTTACGATAAACTAATATAACACCAATCTGAAGAGATATATGTTGTACACTTGTCTATGAATAAATAATATTGTTCACCGAGACCCGCAATAGCATCTTTTATATAACTATCTGCCTTCCTTGTAACATAAGGTTAGTTTAATCTCTGGCCAGAGACACTCTTGAATATGAGCAGCGGTAAAATAAATAAATAATACAAAAACAAAAAATACAAAAAAAAAAAAAAAAAAAAGAAAAGAAAAGGGGAAGAGGCTACTTAGCCGGTCCTGGTCAAATATACAACACTGCTTTTAGGCTTATTTAGCCGGTCCTCGTAAAATAGACAATCCTACTTTTATGCTTATTTAACTAACACTGGAAATATTTTTTACCTGTATGATGGGATATTTCAAAGTTCCCTATCTATTCACATCAAAACTCATTCGCTTAAAATAAAGTTCTATTATTACTGTAATCTGATTGCCTGTGGCTAACGCATTGGTTAGAGAATCACTGTAAGTGGTTTAAAGTAAACAAAGAGTTAAGATGTAATTGACTGAGTGAATTATTTTAACTGCATGTTAACCGGTTTAGTGTTATTTCATGACTACGTTTCAGGAACATTCAAATAAAAATCAGGCGCTGGGGATCCCCATTGTGTATAGGGTTAACAAGCTGAACAGCGACATCGTAGTAAGCGAGTTCGAATTCCATTCACGCTATTACGTTCACTTTCAGACTAATACTCTTTGGAAAGGTACGGGCTATCCCATAATCCCACCCCCGCGAGGGATTAAACAGCCCACTGCTATTCTTCTACAAGGATGGCTTTGTCCTTAAATTACCCACGAAGGTTGATATGCCATTAAACGTCAAAATATTCAACAGATGAGTTGGCAAAAGTTGACATGATAGGAAGTTGGGATTGTCTGTCTCTAAACTAAAAACAGGACAAAGAAAGTGTCGTAAGTGGAAGGAGATTAGGGAATTGGTAGGGGGTTGTGTATTTACAATGTTGAAATGGAGGCGGGGAAGCAGGAAGACAGGATTGTTTTATTGTGACTGTCACGCGAACCTCCCCTCTATGACTTACGATGGCACGTTAGCAAAAGAGATGGTGAGTCGATTCATTAACAAAAAAAAAAGAAAAAAAAAAGAATTAAAACAAACAAAAATAATACAGCAACAAATAACAGGCTGTGTTCTTATCACACTCTTGTCACCGATACCGGACGGCTTATATATATATATATATATATATATATAAACTTTCAATAAGTAGCAAAACTCAACAAACCGTCATGTGGCTATCATAAATTTATTTTAGCCGGTAACTCCATAAATGAGCACAGTGCATTTTGTGTTGGCTATCTATTTCTATGTCTATCTGTATATCTAAGCCGTTGTTCCTATCTATGTTTGTATGCCTCTGGTCTATCTATCTATTGCAATTTGATTGATTATAGTAAATTTCCCATGGATTATTATCTATCTTTTTTGAGGGAATAGGGCACAAGGTGGGATAGATTCATGCCTTTTGCCATGCCATCAACAAAAACTAGAAGCCAGCAAGCTCATCTCACAATCCGTTTAATTCGCAAATCTTTATATGTACGTTTCAGTTCACAATATTAGGTTGAATACTATCACGAAAACAATTCATACTATTTACACAGACGCACACAGACACATATGTGTGTGTGTGTATGTGTGTGTATTTGGGCAGCATTCTTTCATTTATACGTGTAGAATTAAACAAAAGGCACGTCTCCTGTTTAACAATTTTATTAACGATCTTTTCAACGTTTCTGGTCAACTTTTTACATTTGGATGGAATCCGTAGATTAGTCAACCAATCTTCTTATCCCAAGTACTTTCGGCACTTCGAAGAACCATCATATATATATATATATATATGTAAAGAAAATAAGAGATTTTTTAAAAAAATCAACAGGAAAAGTGAATAAGGAACACAAACAATTGCATTCAATTCATATTTCGCCTCAATTGGTCTCAGAGGCTTCATCAGAATGAGTTTTATTTTAAAACAGAATGATATATATATACGATGGAAAGGTAAAAGGTGGAGAAGGAGGAGACAAATTGAGGCAAAATATTAATTGAATGTAATTGTTTGTGTTCGTTATTCACATAACGTTTCCTCACACGTGCACGCACACACATACACATATACATATATGTGTGTGTGTGTGTGTGTGTGTGTGTGGAAATTAAAGTGCTCGATTACGAGTGTAAGAGCTGTAAGCCTAGAAATACAAAAATTCGGCTCACGAAAGTACACATATATATAAATAAATTGAAATTCCCTGGCTTTCTTAACGGGTCCGTTGTCTTGACGATAAGTGGCTAACATGTTGCTTTGAAACCAATGATAACAATTGCACCTTAAATGTATTATACACTATAATGACTAAATAAATATATATATTATACATATATATATATACACACAGATTTACACATTAAAATAAGATATAAAACAGGGTGAAAACGTCTGACTTTTAAAAACTTTTTCCGAGTTGGCATATTAAGTCACGTGACTCAATCGGGCGCCAAATTGCATGACGGTATTGAGAATACTAAACTTTGAAAAACAAAAATTCTTTCTCGTTATCCATTTTTTGGGGCCATTTTTTTTATAAACCCAGAATATATCAAAGTTAAAAAATAGAAATATAACATTTTCTTGCTAATTCAATATTTGAAAAAAAAAATTCCATTATTTTCTACTTTCATTTTTACGTGAAAAAACAAACAAAAAACCCCCCAAAAAAACAAAACAAAATAAAACAAAATATAAGCAATACATAAGTAAATGAATTGTATAAAATAAAGAAAATATAGAAAATATTATATTAGAAGATTTTATTTATACTTATAGTTTTCAAATTTTCTTATTAGTCATTCAGGTACCTATTTTCTACAATTCCAACAAAGATAATATTGTACTATTTGTTTACTTGTAAAATCTACTCTATCAAAGCGCAATAAATACTCCTTATTCCACTCATTTAATACGCGTCAACTGGGATCGCATCGATTTTCTCGCCCCTCAAAAAACTCCCTTTCATCGCCCGTCATTTGATATGCGCCATTGAAACCCGAACCCGAGATTTCACCGTTTGGCTTGTATTTCTGTTTAACGTATTCGTCATGTTCAGATGTTCTCGCCTCAGTTAAGACTGGAAACCAAATATACACTCGTCATTTTTTTTAACAGATTGCATTACACAAAAATTAACATTTATTTATCTTTCAACACTGTTTGATGGCAACTAATGTAAATAGGTAGACAATAAAAAAATAAAATAAAAACACAAACAAACAAAACCCAAAACAACAGCCAACCCAGAACTCTTTACTATCTGGATTATTTTTGTAGCTGGTGTTTTAAATCTTATCTATACTAGCAAATATATGCACCCTCCGGGTACAAGTATTTAAGTTTTAAGGTAATAAAATATTATACCAAATTACAAATGCTAATGAAACTAAATGAAAATACAGATAAAAAGATTTGAAACAGAGGGGGGTATAATCGAAAAATAGAACAACTGAAACTTACTCTTCCATCACTCACATCTTTCATTGCTAATTTTTTCTAATTTTAATATTTACTTAAATTAGGAACTAAAGAATAAAATGACAGTTATTTTTTCTTGTTAATTTATTTCTTTTAAGATTTATCTCAGAGACTTTTGGTGATATTTATTAAAATAAAACCAAACAATTATAAATCAATAATACTAAGCACATATTTATTAAAATCAAATTTTTTATATCAATATGCAAATTAGCCGTTTTGTTCACACTGTAAACATGCTATTAGTATGTAGATAAGACCAACAATATTAATAATATAAAACAATTTTATTAATAAAATCATGGAGAATGTAATACAAATAACTAAGGGGATTGGGTAGTGATATAGTTTCAGTTACAGACAACACAATCTCCATTATAATAAGATATTAATACTGGTGTTCCTAAATCTTCTGTCCGTTATTATCCTACAACACCCTCTGGGTAAAAATGAGACCGTCCAAATTGTTGAAGATGCAATGGAAAAATGTGAATACAGGGTATCTGGTATCGCTTAATCGCAGATTTCTTATTAGTCCCATTTTATTTTACCCTATTTAAAAAATGAAACATTCCAAATGGTCTTACGTCACTTAAATGCCCAACGTAAAATTAAAATGAATTGAAAAAAAAAAAGTTACATGTTTGTTTTATTTGTAATATTGAAATTTTGAATTACGGAAGATATTTTGGTAAATTTCGGCCCAGCGGAGATATTTTTCAAGTCGGGTTTTTGTTACTTTTTGGTCGGCAAATTAATGCACATATTTTAAACGCCTCCTCACAGATTTTTATCGGTAAATCAATGTAAATATTTCACAACCCCCTTTTAAGAAAGAGTGAGGGAAAGTTAAATCAAGATTATTCTATTTTCGATATATTGGAATATTTATTACTAGCTCTTAAGTAAGCATATCAAACGTTGTAATGATTAAATTATATCACTGTGGTATATCCACAGGTCCCGCTAGTTATTATTATTATTATTATTATTATTATTGAGAGTTTTCAGATCAGTTATAACAAGTGGTCTTTCCATGGATTCTGAGTGACAGCGAGTCTTCTCGGGTCTCCAGGACTCTTCTAAGAATTCTAGCTAATTTTAATAGTGCTTTGGTCTGGATGGTCTTGATTCTTTCTCTGATCCCCACTTCCCCTAATTTACTTTCCAAGCGATTGGATGTTTTGCCAAGGGTTCGGAAATGAGACTGGAAGAAGTGGGGATTATAGAAAGCCTTCAGTTACATCCAGTACCTGCTATTATTAAGAGATCAACCACTTAAGTACAGAACTAGTTCTTTAGTGCTTAATTTCAGTGACCTGATATTTAAAAAAAAGTCTCCCTGTAACACTTCTTTATGGTAGACTGTGAATTCAGGGGCATACATTTTACAACAACTTACCGACAGATATTAAAGATGTTTCTATTTCAGAGTAATAATAAAAAATAAATTCCAATGCATTTCTATAGTAAAAATCATTTCCAATGCATTTCTATAGTAAAAATCATTTCCAATGCATTTCTATAGTAAAAATCATTTCCAATGCATTTCTATAGTAAAAATCATTTCCAATGCATTTCTATAGTAAAAATCATTTCCAATGCATTTCTATATAGTAAAATCATTTCCAACGCATTTTATAGTAAAAATCATTTCCAACGCATTTCTATAGTAAAAATCATTTCCAACGCATTTCTATATTAAAACGAAATATTGATGAATACAAGGAAATGAATTTCCAAAAATATATTGGCAGGTAAACTTTATTGAAGTCTGTATTTTATCAAACATAATGTATTTTATAAAATATAATTTGAGATAATTTCAAAAGGAATAATTTGAATGAAATTTTCGCAGCCAAATTAAACAGAAAAGATTTCAGTTGAAAGTTATTCTTCATTATCAGAAATTGCAGATGGATAACAAAAGAAAACCCAATTGTTTCTACTTTGACTTCAAAATTTAATTAAACTACTACAAAATAAAACTTAAAAAGAAAAACAAACTGGAAATGACACCCAACGAAACGTTCAGATGAAAAAAAGAAATATAATTGTTGGTTGGTGTTATAGAGTAGCTAACACCCCTTTAGCACTCAACCAGATGGACTGATTCATTAAAGTGGATTGACTAGCTGAATAATATTCAGACTGACTTTGCGTTGGCTATAACGAATTGACCCTCCTTTTTTAGTGTAAGTTTAGTCTTGTTAATTGTTTGTACTTATTTGTTCTGTGTGTGTATGTATGTATCCGTTTGGCACCAGATGCCGATGCTTAATAAATGTATTAAGCACACCATTCTTCTGTGTATCTTTTCACCTCGCGATACAACAGTTGGTAGGTTGGATTTTACGGCATGTCATCCTATTGGGTCATTCTATGCAGAAGGTGTTTTCTTTAATCATTCTTGATGGGTACTCGATTTTTTTAAAACTAAATTTTTCAACACAATTTTCAAACTTCATTTTGTTATAGTTAACCCATAGACGGGACCCTAACAGATACTACCAGCCCGGGTCAGTGGTAGACCTAGGAATAATGGTGATGAAGGGGTATTCTACATTCCCCGAGCTACAGAACTGGAACTTCACCATCAAATAGTTTAACTTCATAGCCAGGACAATAAGATCCTCAGCTGACGCCTTCTAGCACATATATGATAAAAAAGATTGAGGCTTACCATAAGGGCAATAGGGTTGGCATGATCATATAGGTGCTAGGGTTTTACGTGACCAGGCGATTGATCGGAGGGGGCCTCTCCGACTGCCCGTCTAAGTAAGAGACAAAGTGGAGTGTTGCACGTCATAAACAGCCAGGGTTCTATCCTTCAGAATCACGGGTCGCCACGAACGGCCAACAAGTGGCCCCATTGGGGGAGGGAGCCTTGCCACTCTGCAGTCGGTATATACTAGAGCCCCAGCCGACAGGGCTGAACAAAGATAAGGATAATAGTCTGAATAAATGATTAAAGTATGTTGATAATTTGGAGAGCGACGTTTCCGTAAAACATTTTTCCCCGCCATTGTAAACTATATCTTCTTTCATCTTTATTCATAGATTCTCTTCCTTGATTCACCCTCTTTTTTATTTTACTTCCTATCAACACCCATTTTCTTTCCCTCTTCCTTTTCTCATTTTTGCTAATTGATTTCCGTTCTTATCTACAAAACTGATCGAAACTCAGACAGGCGACACTAATTTTTGTTTATAAAGTTTGGTCAGAAAGAAACCTGTTTTCGGTTAGAGCTCTTTTGACGACGGTGAGTCAAAAAGTAATGCCATTTTGTTTAGGACATCAAAATGAAGCTGGTTCTCTGTGGATCACATCCCTACTTCTGCACATAGTCAGCATTTCTCTCAATAGCAATGTTCCACCGTAAGTATAAAAAAATGTTGGTTAGTTCATTATAATTGAGCAAAAGGACCCAGATTACAATAATAATAATAATAGTAATAATAACAATAATAATAATAATACCAGAATCTGTTCTTGAGAACGAAACGCATAAAATTCTCTGAGACTTTGAAATAAAAACGGATCATCTTATCCCAGCAAGAAGACCAGACCTAGTGTTGATAAACAAAAAAGAAAGAACTTGTCAACTGGTGGATTTTGCAGTGCCAGCAGATCACAGGGTGAAGCTAAAGGAAAATGAAAAAATGGACAAATATTTGGACCTTGCCAGAGAACTGAAAAAGTTATGGAATATGAAAGTGAAAGTTATACCAATTGTAGTTGGTGCACTTGGAACGGTCCCAAAAGGATTTCGTATGCAGATAATCGTTTCGCTAAGCGCGACATATGACAATATTACATGTACGTATTGAAAATAACAAACCAGTTTTCGACGACTCTTCTTAATTGGCCACATGTATCCACTTTGAGGGCATTGGTCACATGCTCTACCCTCGCCTATCTCCGCAAATTCTGCATATTACGCAATGCCTATTTTCCTATCACACTACTCGTACATAAAGTCGTTGTTGAATGACTGACCCATGACAAGGTGGCGGCATTTTTTGTGAAATAACAAGCAGTTTTTTTTACGTTTGGTATACAATAAAATCTGTTTAGTGAAGCAAGGTAGATGTGAATCGGTTATTGTGTTCAGTTCGTTGATGGGTCGGCAAAATGGCGACCACGCTTGAACGAGACGCACCAAAAGATATTAATTGCTGTAAACGATGACTGTCAATTCAGAAAACTGAATACATCAACAATGTTGACAACAATCTCTTTTCAATTGCTCGACTTTTTCTTTTTTCTTTACGTCTTTCTTCATTTTCTTCGTCCATTCTTTCTTTTTTCTTTTTTCTTTCGTCATACTTTCCTTCTTTCTTTTTTTCGTCCTTTCTTTTTTCTTTCCTTCAGTCTTTCTTTCTTTCTTTCCTTCCTTCAGTCTTTCTTTTTTTTTTCTTTCTTTTCCTTCTTCAGTCTTTCTTTTTTTTTCTTTCTTCCTTTTTCAGTCTTTTTTTTTTTTTCTTTCCTTCCTTCAGTCTTTCTTTTTTTTTCTTTCTTTCTTTCAGTCTTTCTTTTTTTTCTTTCTTTCCTTCCTTCAGTCTTTCTTTTTTTTTCTTTCCTTCTTCAGTCTTCTTTCTTTCTTTTTCCTTCAGTCTTTCTTTTTTTTTTCTTTCTTTTCCTTCAGTCTTCTTTTTTTTTTTTCTTTCTTCCTTCCTTCAGTCTTTCTTTTTTTTTTTCTTTCTTTCCTTCCTTCAGTCTTTCTTTTTTTTTCTTTCTTTCCTTCCTTCAGTCTTTCTTTTTTTTTTCTTTCTTTCCTTTCAGTCTTTCTTTTTTTTTCTTTCTTTCCTTCCTTCAGTCTTTCTTTTTTTTTCTTTCTTTCCTTCTTTCTTTTTTTTTTCTTTCCTTCCTTCAGTCTTTCTTTTTTTTTCTTTTTCTTTCTTCAGTCTTTCTTTTTTTTTCTTTCTTTCCTTCAGTCTTTCTTTTTTTCCTTCAGTCTTTCTTTTTTTCTTCTTTCTTCTTTTTTCTTCCTTCAGTCTTTCTTTTTTCTTTTCTTTCTTTTTTTTCTTCTTCAGTCTTCTTTTTTCATTGTTCATTTTTCTTTCTTTTAATTCTACTTGCTTTTTTACTTTTTTTGCTTATTTTCTTTATCTTTTTTCATTCAATCTTTTTTTCCTCTCCTATTTGCTTTTTTATTCCAATATATTTTGCCTATTTTCTTTTTTATTCATTCTTTCATTCATTTTTCCTATCTTTCTACTCGCTTTTTGCCCTTTTTTCCATTGTATTTTTTGTCTATTGTCTTTCTTTCTAATCCTATTTGATTTTTTACTTCTATTTTGCATAATATTTTTAGTCTTTCTTTCTTTTTTTCTTTCGTTTTTCCTCTCCTCCTCTAAGCTGTTTTACTCTCTTTTTTTGCACTATATTTTTGGCCTATTTACTTTTTCATTGTTTTTCTTTTTCTTTCGTTCTTTTTTCTCTTTCTTTATTTACACGCTGAGACGAGCTCAAATCCTAGACGCGGTTATTTGCATTTCACATAGCGCTAATACACTTGGGAAAGGTACGAATGCACCTGTTCTCCCTCCAGCTACGGGTAAATATTTGGGCTGACTGGGCTCTTTAACATAGTTTTGCCAAACTGTCAGCAAAAAAAATTCTTAATAAAAACCAAAGAGGCTCTCTTTTCGTTACTCAAACCTACTCGCCCTACCCCTAAAGAATATGCCCCCCCCCCCAGGTTCAGGTTCTTTTTCGATTGATTAATTCATTCATTTTAACGGCATGACAACCTGTCAAAGGTTATTTGTGAATAGAGGTTAGGGAATAGCATTTATTGCTCGTTCATATTTACATTTTTATGAAGTAAGTAAGTTGTTTTTTTTGTTGTTGTTGTTTTTTTGCATATGGTCATATCGAATACGAATAAGTTTCAAGTAGATATATTTGAACCATAGATGGGACCCTAGTAAATACAACCACTCCCGGTTAGAGTGGGTTCGAAGTTAATAACAACGAAGGGGCACTTCACACTCCCTAGAGTTCAAAAACTGGAGCCTCGATATCAGATGCAGTTTATTATCATAACCAGGACATACTCAGTTTATGACACAAAACTGGATATGGACTAAACTTCACCATACCATGAACACCACTTTTTATATAGAGAGAGGGCTATCCGTATGTAGGGAGACACAATCAGCGTATTTGAAGCGCCACCGACAGAGAGCGTGGTTTAATAGTTACTGTCGTAGGAAATGGATAGGGCGAGACAAGTTCAAATCCTGGACACGGTTTTTGGATATTACATAGCGCTAATACCTTAGGGGGAAGTACAAATACAACTATTCTCTTTCCAGCTAAAGGTAAATAGTAGGACAGACTGGGTGCTTTAAACTTGGTATGGCAACCAGTCTAGGAGAAGGAAAACTGGATTCAAACCAAACGAGCTCTCTTCTCGTTAGCCAATACTTTGCAAGTCCTTCCTCCTCCTCCTCCTCCTTCCATACCCTCCTCTTCCTTCTCCTCGGGTTAGTGAACAATTACTGATCTGCAGGTAACCTTACATAAACATTAACTAAATTTGATGTATATGTATACTTTAGTGGCCGGTTTAACTCAGTTGGTAGAGCATCCGTCTCGGAATCAAAAGGTTTCGGGTTCAATACCGGCCCTCGTCAACTCAGCACATGAGTAGCTCAGTTAGGATCTGTGTGCTAAAGTGGGGAGCTGGTGGTAGGTGTGGTGCTCCATCTCAGACGCAAAAACACTCTCCCTAGTCCAGCGCTAGTGAAAAGGGGACTGGCTCCCTCGCTGTCCGGCTGATACCAACATTAGGCTTCTCCGCCCACTTATATATTTATGAGATGATACTTGATATGAATAATTTTGATATTTCCGACTCTATATCTAATTACATTTCTGATCAATAAGTCTGGTGGCGTTTAGGCTGCTTGGACCATCCTTGTGAATAGTAACGATTTGAGCTCCGAAACCACGTTTAAATTCATGGGTAATCGTCTGGAGATGACTTATTTTAAGGTAATTAAAAAAAAAACCAAAAACCCCATCGGAACAGAGCCCAATGATACCGTGGCCTGAACATTGTGCTTATACACAATAAAGGTGAGGATCACAGTCAAAATTATTATCAAAATTATTATCAAATTATTCAAATGTCAGGCACAAGGACATAAAATTAGAGCGTTCGGTGAGTATCGTAGTCAGTATACTAGCAATGATGAAGTTGACTAATACTCAGTCTGCCTCTAGTGTCACAATGTGTATGTGTTTGTATGTCTGTGAAATCACGTGAACACGAGAAGTTAAACGAACGTAAAAGAATATTTATGAGCGTGGAAAACGAGTCTTCTGGTAAATGAGTAGAAAAGATATTAAAGAAGAAAATTAAAAAAATTATATCTTTTCGCGCGAAAATGCCAGCCGCCATTAGGTAAAAGCGGTTTTGAGATTTGAAATGCGCGTGAAAAGAAACCGGAGAAAAAAAAGTTAAGAAAGAAAAAAAAAAGAAAGAAAAAAGGAAACAAAAGCAAAAAAAAAATAAATAGATTAAAAAATTTTTTAAAATAGATAAAAATAAAAAAGAAAGGAAAGGAAGTGCAATAATAAAATGAAAAGTCTTAAATTTAAGAACGTAACAAAAATACTTGCAAATTCCTTAATGCAAAAAAAAAGAAAAATGGTGGCAAGATTTACATCACCAAGAGGAAAGTATTGCTGCTCAACAATTACTCAACGCTAGAGAGAGAGAGAGAGAGAGAGAGAGAGAGAGAGAGAGAGAGAGAGAGAGAAGCAAACTGAAAAAAACATACATGCATACAATATTTACCGTGAGATAGATTTGGAAGTGATAGAGAAATAGAGTTAGAGAGATACCTCGATTATATATATATATATATATATATATATATATATATATATATAGAGAGGAGAGAGAGAGAGAGAGAGAGAGAGAGAGAGAGAATGTGGTAGAGAGTGGGGTAGAGAATAAGGCTGGAAGAAACACACATACATACAATTTGATAGATAGACAGGAGGAGAGGGGGGAGAGAGAAAGACATGTACATACATGAAAATATATATAGAGAGAGGTATTGAAGTGATAGATATGGAGGAGATAGATGGAGAGTGAGTGTGTGCGTATGAGTGTGTAAGAGAGTGAGGAGAGAGAGAGAGAGAAGGGGAGAAGACTGGAAGAAGTACACATACGCACATACATATATAGAGATAGTTTGCTAGATAGATGTGGAGGTGGATGAGAGAGAGAGAGAGAGGGGGAGAGAAATGTAGATCGAATGTGTATGTGTGTGTTGTCTAAGTGTGTGTGTGTGAGAGAGAGAGAGAGAGAGAGAGAGAGAGAGAGAGAGAGAGAGAGAGAGAGAGAGAGAGATGAGGGGATAAGGATGAAAGAAACACATACATATAATTTGATAGATAGATTTAAAAGAGATAGATAGATAGATAGATAGAGAGAGAGAGAGAGAGAGCGCTGGTGTGTGTATGTGTGTGTGAAACAGAGAGGGGGTAGTTTGAAAGAAACACACTTGATCATATATATATATATATATATATATATATACAGATAGATAGATAGATGGAGAGTTGAGAGAGAGAGGGGGGGATGAAGAGGGTGAGGTTGATTTGAAATATATGTAACACAGTATCATAGACAATGTGTTGTAAATTGTTGTAAAAAATTGTTCAGACAAATTTGTCTATTAAAAAAGAAATACTCTAGAATAAAAAAAAGGGAAAAACAGAAAGAAAAAAAAAACAATACAAAGCGAAGAAAAGGGGGACATAAAAAAAATATAAAGGAAAAAAGAAAAAAAAAGGAAAAGCAAAATAGAAAGAAAGCCGTGATAACCAAATAAATACAGAAAGAAAAATAAGAAAATGGAAAATAAAACAAGAAATGAAGGAAGGAAGAAATAAAGGAATGAGAATGAGACGAGGAAAAAAGTGACGAATGAAAGAAAGGATGAAGGAAGGAAGAAGGGGGAATGAAAAGAAGGTGGATAAGATGAGGAAAAAGGTTAAGAATGTTAAGGGTTAAGGAAGGATGAAAAGATTGAAGGATGGAAGGAAGAAAGAAAATAACGAAGATAAGAAAACGAAAAAAGTGAAGAATGAAAGGAAGGAAAGAAAAGGAAGGAAGGAATTTAAGGAAAAATAAAATACAGAAGAGAAAAGCAAAAAAAAAAAAAATGAAAAACGAAAAAAGGAATGAAATCAATTGAAATGAATTGGGAAAACAACGTCAGAAGAAATAAAATGAAACAGGAACAAAATGATAAGAGACAACCCCTACCCACCCTAAAAAAAGACCTAAGAAGGGGCGAAAAAAAATGAACAAGAAAAGAGAGAAAAAAATAAACGCACTAATATAATTTCTGTATTTTCAAATTAAAGAAGTGTTATGTTTTTACATTCAGATAAAATACGAACGGTAAATGAAAATTCATGACCAGGTTGTTGGAAATTAACAAGGTTTTATTTAACACAGGGTAGACAAATGCTTCTACCCTAAAAGTGACTTAACTAGTTCAACTGTGCTGTGCACGTGCGCCCACTCGGTACAAACCCCAATTCAAATGTGTCATGGTAGAAACCCCTACTTCTGTGTCCCCATCAGTCAC